>QANX01003457.1:62084-98141 GCA_003254975.1 Ochetophila trinervis
TCGTATAATATTTTGCTAGGTCTATTAAGTTGGTCTCAAGCACTGAAATTCTAAGCACCAATCAGAAGCCACTGTGCTCCTCCTCCACTAAAAAAATAATACATCATTTGGTGTTAATTTTAATAAATTTTTATTAACGGAAAAAATAGTTTGTGAAATATTCTGAACAATTTAATTAAAATTATAAAAAATTGTGTTCATGAAATTTGCTTTTAAACAAAATTAACAATAAAAATTGGATGAAAAATTAGTCATTTTCATTGCAAACTTACACGTAACTGCCAACTGCCATCCACCATTGCCTAGAGGAAATTCAAACTAGATTATATTAATCAACACGTGCTATTCTTTGGTTTCTCAACAGAAGAGATATTTCTTTGACGATTGGTTAGAAGACGAACCAAAAATAAAGGAAAAGATAAATATTATTGGTACATATAATTTAACTTTTGGATTAAATTGTTTGGAACTTATCAGATAAAAGAAAAATCATAATGTATACGTATATATGAAATATTTCAGTTTACCAAAAAAATATATATATATGAAATATTTCATATTTATTTACTGTCCCTTTATTTTTATTTTTATTTTCACTTTGTTTGTCGGTTTGAAGTCCTAGGATTCTAGGATGGTGGCTACTGATCGAGACTGGGTTTGATACAAAAAAGTAGAGACCAGGTTGATACGCACAAAAAAACTACTGCCTGCTGCTTTAGTTGAATTTTTTTTCGATTGTCTAATAATTAAATTTCGAGAACAACGTTACTGTAGAAAGAAAGTGACATTGTTTGATCTAAAATTGAAAGCCACAGTGAAGTTTTATTAGTTTTTAACCAAATAGGTTTTGGAGTCTGATTTTTGACATTAGATACTTGCCAATAGGCCATCTGTTTCATGTGAACACTCATGCGATATTGCAAAAAGATTTTGGTGGGACGGTTGTATATGTCTTTTTATTTATATGCAATTAAAATAAATCATATAAACTCCAATAAATGTGAGAGAAGAAATATAAACATCTGTTCCATCTAATTTTTTCTTGTGATACTGAAGTAGAACTACACTGTCAATTGATCTGCTCACTACAAAAAAAAAAAGAGCTTTATGTGACGGAAGCAAATTCTTCACAACGTATAGTATATGTGATGGATTCGTCACACAATCCACCAACTGTGACGGTAACTAATCCGTCAGAGTGCTTTCGCAATAGCCCAACACAAATTCTTTTCAGTGGTCATTTACTGTTTATCGTCACAAAAAATGTAGTTTAAGTGATGGCATCAAACCGTCACAAGGATTAAGTGACGGCTCCTCTTCCGTCGCAATTAGACATTTGTGACATTAGTGTGACGACTAACCGTCACTATTGCTTAATTATGACGGCCAACTAACGATGACAAATGTTAGGTTTAGTCACGACTTTGTAACGGATTTCCATCACAGTTGCCCAATTGTGACCCCTTTTTTGTGTTGCCAACCATAATCTTCTGTGACGACTGTGTGACGGATTTCCGTAACTGATATATAATTGTCATTGTTCGCAGCCGTCACTTAAACATTGTTGTTATGACGGTTTTGTGACAGTTTTCCGTCACGGATATATAATTGTCACTGTTTCCAGCCGTCACTTATACATTGTTTTAGTGACGATTTGGTGACGGTTTTTCGTCACGGATACCTAATTGTGACCGTCATTATTTCATCTCTAATGCAATGTGCCATTATGGTTTCGTTGCGGTTTACCAGCCAATATTTTGAATTCCAAATTTCACAAACTGAAAAATCAAAATTAACCCTAAATAGTTGAACATTATTCTGTATACAGCAGTGAGACAAAATTCTCCAAAGTTAGCCCTATAAAACTGCTCTGCTTTGCTCTCCCTAATCCTTTCAACCTCTTTGTATAGTATGAAATATGTGTGTATGAAAGGAATTCCCAAGACAATCACAGATAGACATTATCCTATTATCTAACAGTATTTTCTTATCAGTCCCTAAACTCTACATTCCATTAAACCTAATATTTGCATCTCCCTCTAAAACAAATGGGTTCTAACCAGTTGTGATCTTCTTCATCCAGACGAACAATAGAGTCTGTCACCATTAACTGTTTGCTACCTTGGCTCCTGCTCCATTGCACCACCAGCAGAGATAACACTGGGCCACGCACCATTTTCAACTGGATGTGCAGTACCCTACTTCCCGTCTGATTCTGGTGGTTCCAGAACATGGACTCCTCCATCAGTAAGTCCAACTGCAAACTGATTAGGTTCAGATGGATGAGCTGCCACAACCATTGGATATACCTTCGTGCTGTAAGATAACAAGAAACAATGTTATACACCAGTATGCATCTGCAACAAATGTTCGTATATATGGCATTAGACAGTTGGACATACCTTGGATTAGAAGGTAGATAAGCAACAGGGCCTATACGGCACCTTATTCGGAGAGTATTGGCAGTCAAAATGTATACCATTCTAGCCTCAAAGCTCGCAAAGATTGATTGGCTATCGCATGAATATGTAGCATCTGTAATTGAACCACTGGATGCTCGTGGAAGCCACTGCATAACAAAAAGTTATTTCACTAAAGAGAAAGGCAAGGCATAGTCATGGATTCCATAAGGATCGTGATAATTAAAGAACTAAACTTTCAAGTGAAATGCATTTTAAAACATAATTACAATATTCAAGAATATGTTCACATTAAATAAAACACTCAGCATACATGCTTCAGGCACTCCAACTTCGTGGCTTCATACATGCTTCAGGCAGCTGACCTGTTCCAAATCAAGCAATAATTATAAGAAAAGCAATGTCATTGAGGAGTAACTTATTCATATACTTGCATAGCACATAAAGCAAGATAAAACAGATGAACTTGCGGAATTCTTAAAAGGTGAGGAAATTACTTAGGGAAGCCACTTGAGTGATAATTTGAGGATCACACTTTTCAACCACTCCATATTCAATTCTTTTAGTGCCGAGACCCCCAACATACATATATATATACAAACATATATATATATATATATACATAGGAAGCTTTCATTGTCACATAAGTAAACCTAACAAATCCACCGACATGTTTTAGGATTAATATCTCAAGCAGAAAGTAAATTCTGTCAGAAAATTCCTAAATTTATTATACGAAAATTTGCAAACACTTTGGAAACAGTGCTTGATGGATATATTTTTAGACATAGGCTCTGTATATATGGAAAAAATGTTGGTGACCCCAATCAAACTATGCATAACATACACATGCATATATATATATATTATTGTATTTTACGTTTATATAAATTATAATATAGATAGCTTATTAAAGAGAAGATTAAGGTGATAGTAAGACGGACCACATGAGTAAGTTGAGAAGCCACGACATCAAAGAAGGAAGAGTCTCTGGCATTCTTGGCAAAGGTCACACAAGAACTGGATCTCAGCCCAGAAAATTCAGCTACTTCAAGTCTCTGCAAACCCCCAAAAAATACACACAAAACAGAAATAAAATAGAAAATCAATTAAACAAGTTCATGTATAGTATATACTAATTAAAACTTGTTGAATTAGGGAAAGAAAGAGAAGGGAAAATGAAAAGTGGAGAGCAGAGCACCTTAGAAAAGCATTGAGCAGGGAAAGAATGGGAGGCCATGGAAAGAAGCCTTGTGTTGGCTAGGATTCTTGAAGAAGCTAGAGCTGCGTTGGTATCCATAGCCATAGATGATAACTGAATCATCTATACAGGCTTCCCACTTGCTGAAATAGAATTAGTTGTTTTGGTTCTTTATAAAATAAATAAAGACAATTGTTGCTATATGTTAGCTTGATATACATAGTTGCACCCCCTGCCTATAAGCTGAAGCTTTTAACATTGATGATAACTTAATATGGGTCAAAGTCTAGTGACCTATAAGTTCCTGTGTTCAAACCTATAAGTTGATAGAAAGTAGGCCCAACTATGTAAATAATTTAAAACAACAGAAAATTTTCTAGTTATAAAAATTAAAGAAATGTTAATTAGTTATAATGGTACCTTTACAAACCCTAAATTAATCAAATTTGAAAAATAAGATCAAATTCAGCTTTAAAACCAAATAGTTTAAAAATGTAAACTAGGTTAGCCAAATTCTGCCTAAAGTTTGCACGCCTTAAGCACTGTCTTTTTAGAGATCAACATTTGCTTCAGCTTGCCTAAATTGTCAAGCCAAATGCACCAATTTATGAGCTCAACCAGCTCCACTTCACTTGATTAAAAACTCGACCAAAACAATTTCAAAATATTAAGCATAGTTCATTTGCAAGCCCAGGCTCTTATATAGCTGTTACATCCATGAATGCTTTGACTTACAGGTTTAATTATTAATATTTAATGGAGATTATAATTAATAGAACTATCCAGAAGCTACAGACCCGAACTTTATTTTTTCCAAAAGACTTGTTAGTAAAGAGTTCCACCAAAATACATAAGTAGTATACCATCATCGGCCATAAAAGTACTATAAAATATCATATCAAAAGCATAGTTCTTTTAAGTAACCCAATTTTTTTTTTTACTCAAAGTTTAGATGTATTATCAAGCTAAAAATGCACATTTCCACTTACATAATAAAGTAGATAGCAGACAAAGATTGTGACAATATACACAGCAGAGAAGTGAATCCATAACCTGACAATGTTAATAAGCAAAAATTAATCACAGAGACGAACAAGGGCGAGAGTCAGATGAGGATTTGGCCAGAAAAATTATTTCAGATTTGAATATACAAGTATGGGGTTTGGGAAATGATGGAATGGGTAGCATTTTGATACAAAATCCGGTCAAAATGTCGCTGGATTTTTTAATTTTCCGAACAAAATGGGTTTACAAAAATCTAGTTGATTTTGTGGTCTAAAATCCCAAACGCACACAAATCTTACCTCCAATTGAAGGGATGAAGAATGCAGAGTGAGCCTCGGCACGGCTGTGCGACTATCGTGGACTTCTGATAGTGGCCAACAATCTCTCTGCGGCAACCCGATGGCCAATCGCTCTTCGCGTCTGAGAATCAGAAGATCCTCATAGTTTTTGAAGTTTCAAAGACTTTGCGCGAAGTCTTGAGCTTGATTGCAACCGACTTTCCAGCTTTCTGAGATCTCCCTTTCTACGCACTACTATCGTTAAGCCGATTCGCAGAGTTTGACAGCCANGGGGGGGGGGGGGGGGGGGGGGGGAAGCAGGAGAAAGGCTGGGCGTTCTTTTATGGGCGGTAGGTCAGCTCCTCGTTGCCGGATGTGGCAAAATTTCTGGCGAAAGTCTTGAGTTAAGTGGGTTCAAAAGGGGCAAGTCTGAGAGGGAGGCAGGGAGAGGGAACTAAATGAGAGAGGGATCAGGCGAAATAGGGAATAAGGAAAAAAATAAAATTTTCCGATCAAGATGTGCACTCCTATTTGAATTTTAGGCAATTAGTAACGATATTTGTCATTTTACGTTACTAAAAGCAATAAAAAATTTAAAATTTTGTTTTCGCGCACAGAATTCACCAAATTATCAGTTGAATTTGTGACGACAAAAAACTTGTCACAAATAATAAAAAATGAATCCACAATTGTGACTGAAATTGAAATTTTCGACATAAAAAATAGTATTTTATGACGGATACATTTCCGTCACNCGTCACAAAACATCCATTTTTTTTGTAGTGGCTTTGCATACATGCAAGAAGTTCCATCTGGCTTTAACCCAAAAAAAGAAGAAAAAAAAAAGGTCTTATCTGGCTCCGATGGACATATGTTTTGATAGCATATTTAAATATCTTTAATGGAATTGTATATTGCAAACTATACGTGGTATAGATGTTGAAAATGTACGTGTCTATGTAGTACAAATGTCTACTTCATAGATAATCAACTCAGAATTTAGTTTTCAATTGATCTTTAAATTTGAAAATGTATTTTTCAGTAATTTTTAGTACTTGTCAATCCTCCGAATACATATTGTTTTTAATTTTTTTTCCGAGTCACACTATTTAGCATAATTTTTGAAAGTAGATGGTCATTTCGACAATATCTACTTTTTCTTTTACTTCCGGAGCATTTTTTTAAAATGAAAGTATATATTTCTTTGTTAAAATAACTTTTACAATCCACTTAATTATTGAATATGCTTTTAATAGATGTATATTAATGCTTATAGGTAGACCATGACAAATTCCAATATGAAAGGTTAACGAGGCATGATTCTGCACGAATTTTGAGAGTTTAAGATTGTATATTTTAACACGAAAGTTTAATAGATTATGTTTAAGTGAATAAATTTTGACACGAACATGATATGACATGGCACAAATACGAAATTTAACTTAGCACAATACAAATCCACATGTATTTGAAAATTTAAATTTGCATATTTCAATATAAAAGCTTAACAGGTCGAATTTGAGTGAACAAATTTAAATGAACAAATTTTAAAACAAGCACGATATAATACGACACAAACATAATACGTTACAACATGTTGCCAAATATACTCATTGGTAGTCCATTGCTCAAAATAAACTAGCTAGAGAGGGCTGTTAGAGACATCCTAATGGTAAAAATCACTATTTCTCAGATAATAATTTGAATACAAATCCCCATATTCAATATATATATATATATATATATATATAAACTATAAATAAAAAATTGGGCAGCACTGCTCATCATAGAAAAATTACATGCAAACGATTTGATAAGTAAAGAAACAAACAGTACTGATATTGATCTTTGGAATAAATTAGAATATTATATATAAAATTATAAAATATGAAAGGCAAATATAGTAAAAAAGAAAACTTCTTTTTGATTATGAAAGTATTATAAATTTGTAAGAATTTGATAATATTGTGATGATGGGAATATTAGAAGTTGATAATATTTTGATGATGGGAATATTTTATAGGTAAAGAATAATGCATGGTAGGTTCACCAAATGTATATGTTTAACAAATTTTAAATACCAAGTAATAAGATAGTTCTTTAAAAATAAAATAAAATAAAAGGTAATTAGATAGTTTGTTATTGATTGGTAAAGTAATAATGTAATCTAAAATTTTATAAAATAAAGTCAATAACAAACTGCCACATTATTTGGTATTCAAAACTTGACAATTGCTCTAATTACTCGTTGTAAGAACACAATATATCCTCAAATGAAGAAGTCAAAGATAAATATAGAGGATAAATTACAGTGCATGACACTGTGATACATACATATATATACATACATATATGATAACAATCTGGACTGATCAATTTGACTTAGTGCATGTACATGTACAAGTCTCTTTTTCTGATCTGGATTCATTCTTTTGCGGCCACTTAGGACCAAATATACACAAACACCATTTTCAATGTTTGACAAATCTAAAAAGAAAAAAGGAAAAAATGTTTGACAAATCTCCTTGAGGAGGGTATCAACGAAATATTAAAATTTAAGTACAAGTTTGAATGAGTAGTTGATCGTGTGGGATAAAGAAATCGTAATCGAAGTTCTTACTTGTTAGAGGCTATTGAGAATGATTAATATTCAAGGTTTTTATTTTCATTTTTATTTTAATTATATACATATTTCGTAAATATGTGAAAGTAAGTCGAAAATTAAAATAACGTATATAACATAGTAGCCTCCAAATGTCAAATTTAAACAAAATTAGTTGAGATAAAAATTTAATGTAATAATTGCAAAATTAAAAACAAAAATAAATAAAATAAAAAACAACAAATAAAAATTCTATTAAGATAAAAATTTAATGTTAATTGCAAATTTTAAAAGCAAACAAATATATATGATAGTAAATTATCGAAAGTTTAATAAATAAATATATAATACAATATTTTAAATTAAATATATATATATATATATATATAATTTAAAACTACCATATTTATTATCTAAAAATAATGAAATATCATGTTTTACATTATTTTCATGTTAAATTTGTGATTTTCAAGGCTAAAGATTAAAATTATCTATTCCATATTTTACATTATAGCATAAATAATGCTTTAAAATGAAAGTATTAAGTTTATAGGGTCAAAATATTTAATTTAAGAGTTTGTAGTTATTTTTTAAGGGGGGCAAATACAACTTTTTTTAGTAAATTACACTTAAGATATTTATACTATATTTGGGTGTTATAAGTATATATTTTATTTTGTGTTGCATTTTAGTAGGGGTGTACAAAAAAACCGATCAACTGATGAAACCAACCGATTAAATCTAACTTGTTTGGATTGATTATTTTAGTGTAATTAGATTGGATTGGGTTTGAAAATTCAAAACTGATAGTCGGTTTAGTTTGGTTTTTGATGTTAAAAACTGATCCAAACCGAACCGATTATCTTTTTTTTTTCAAGGTAGCCCAGCAAGCAGGCCCTGCCAGACGCTTGGTTCCGCGATTCTAAATTTTTTTTTTCAAATATCCCAGCAGGCAGACCCTGCCAGGCGCGACCCCAGGCGCCTGGTCCTGCGATTATTTTATAAAGTATATGACAATTAGCTTAATATTATTGGTATGTAGGTTTTGTTGTATTAACTTTAATTTGGAGTTGAATTACTGGATTATTGTATTAGTGTAGTAATTTTATTTGTTTTAGTTTAATATGTTTATTTGTCCTTTTTTTTTTAATTATTTATGTGTTAGATTTTGAAAAAAACGTAATTTTTTAAACAAAGTTTAAGTCCAACAAATTTTTGGCACAAAATATAGCTCAAATGTCAAATATTCAAAGTAAAAAAGCTTAAAAATTAAATTTAAAAAGTCTTAAAAATTTAAATAAAAGTTAAAACCAAACTGATTAATCAAACCGATCCAATCTAATTACTAATTGGATTGGATTTGATGTATAGATTGGATCAGATTGAATTGAAAAAAATAAAACCGATTACTAATTGAACTGGATTAATTATTTTCAAAATTGATCGGTTTTGAACCGATAAATACCTCTACATTTTAGTATCCAAACTGGCAAAAAAGTTACATCATTAATACATGAATCAATTGTCGTCAGAAATGCATGTTAAATAACATGTGTCAAGCATTTGATAGAGACTCAACTGTAACATTTAATATTGTTTGGTAATTAATAGACCTTTTAATTTATTTTAAATAAATATAATATTAAAATAAAAATATTTATTTATATTTATATTTAATATTATTTTATCAGTATTGTAAATATAATTTTTTTTTTGGATTTAAAAGTTAAAAAAAAATAGATTTTCTCTCTGACATCTCATTTTCTTCTTTACCCAAGCGCCTTATAGGTTTTTTTTTTTTCTTTGTGCGACACCGGCAACCATCTTCATTGTGCAACTTTTCTGTTTTTCTATCAATTACCCCACAATATCTATACCAAATTGAAGCCTACAACCCCAATAATCCTTTATTGGTAATCTCTCGCTATAAAACCACTGAAAACTGTTCAAAAATTGTGAAAAATATGATGACCTACCACTTGTTTTGAAAATGCAGAAAATTCGCAGTAGAACTGTCAATGAGAAATGCAGTATCGTTGGATTATGCGTTTGGTGTTCAATTTCAGTCGGTACAACGATTGTTGATTGTTCTTAACAAATGATGGATCTGGGATGGACTGTTATTCACATCATTCTGATTTATATAAATTAAAATGTCAATTACATTGTTAGTACCCAAACAATATCAAATGTTATAAATAAATACATGTCACATGCGCGACATATATTATTTAACATTTATTCTAATGGAAATTGACCCAGATATTAACGATGCAACGTTTTAGCCAGTTTGAATACTAACATTTTAGGACCCAACGTTTTTTCCCTTTCGCATGCACCGGCATCCACTTTCATTGTGCAACTTTTCTATTTTTCTATCAACTACTCCACAATACCTACACCAAATTGAAGTCCACAACCCCAACAATCTTTATCGGTAACTTCTAGCTATAAAACTACTGAAAATTGTTGAAAAATTGTGAAAAAAATCTAAGGATCCACCATTGTTATGAAAATGCAAGAAATTCACAGTAAAACTATCAATATGAAATGTAGTATCACTGGATTTTGCGTTTGGTATTTGATCTCAATCGGTAAAACGATTGTTGATTGTTCTCAACAGATGCTGAATTTAGGATGTGTTGTTGTTCACATCATTCTGATTTAAGCAAATGAAACTGTTAATTACGTTGTTATTACCCAAACAATATCAAATATTACATGTAGATACATGTCACATGCGCTGCATGTGTTATTTAATGTTCATTCTAACGAAAATTGACTCAGGTACTAACAATGCAACGTTTTGGCCAATTTGAATATCTAGATGTCAAAAAAAAAAAAAAAATTTAGGTACTACTAGTAATACTCAATATAGTTTAGGTACTTTTAGTGTAATATATTTATTTTTATTTTTTTATTTTTTAAATCAAACCTTTGTTTGGATTAGCCATTCCTATCGGAATGAATTTGATCAAATTTTTACCAAATATTATCTAATTCTCAAAGTTTAAATTTGAACAAATTTTATGCAAAAACTTTAAACATCCATTCTAATAAATATAAATCATTAAAAAAATACTAATTAAATAACATATAGATGATAACATGCATAAAAATATATATAGTTTTTAAGTCAATGTATTAATAACAAACACAAACTATAACTATAACTAAATTAGTTTGTTCCATGTATAACATAAACTAATAATACAAAAGAAGGTCTAAATGAGCTAAATCATAGGCAATCAACAACTATATCGAAGCTTTTCCATGACAAGAATTCAAGCTCCAAAAAAAACTCATGTCTAATAATTTTTTGACATATTATATATTTATTCAATTAGATCAATTTGAATTGGTTATTTTAAAACACCAACATCGACAACCAATAATCCAATTGGATTTCAAAATTTTCAATTCAATCTAATTGGATTGATCCAATAAAATTGAATAAAATTATATTAGATTCTATCGGTCAATTTAATTGAATCAATTATATGTTTTTGCACCCTTATATAATATTTTCTTGCTAGGTTATAAGGTGCTTCCTTTAATTCATTTCACTTGTTCAAACAATCAAACTTCAAAACAAGGGAATTTCTATAGTGAAATTCTCTTATTTGGAGGATTTCATCTTGAATAATATTATTCATTATGGATTAAATATTGCACATTATGGATGAAATATTACTCGTTATAAACAATATTACTCATTATGAAAAAAGTTACTCATTGTAGATAAATGTTACTTATTATGGATAAAATGTTACACATTATAGACAAAATATTATTCGTTATAGATAATGTTACTTATTATGAGAAAATGTTACTCGTTGTAAAAAAAAATGTTATTTATTATGGACAAAATATTTCTTAAAAAATGAACTTATGCCATGACACTCTTTAAAGGTTTCACTATAGTTTAACCCTCAAAACAATATATAGAATCATATTATTAAATAGTCACATCAAAATGCTAAGAGCATCTCCAATACAGAATGTGAATTGTAGTATATATGATATAAAAATAGACATTATTAAATCTAAACGGCATAAATGCACAAACAGTTCAAAAATTGTTCTCCAATGGTAATGTGCACAGAGACTATTTATGGTTGTTAATTAATTATATATTTTATTAAATATTTTTAGTTTTTGAACAAATTAGATTTTCAAAGTAAATTTTATTTTTTAGGAAACTTGACAATGTTTGAGCATTCAAAAGTAAGAGCATCTCTAGTAGAGAATGTTGATAGCTGTATATGTGACATATAAATAGACATTATTTAAATTTATGTGGCATAAATGCACTTTCAATTAAAAAATTATTTTCCAATGGCACACAAAAGTTATTTACGATTATTAATTAATTATATATTTTATTTAAATATTTTTAGTTTTTGAGCAAATTAAATTTTTAAGAAAAATTTACTTTTTTGAAAACTTGACAATGTCTGACAAAGCCTCTAAAAGTAGACATTTATTTTGACAATATCAAAGTCACATCAGTTTGATATTCATTATAGACATTACTATTGGAGTGCATTTTTTTAAAACAATATCTATATATATTTGCTTATGTGACATGTTACTTTTAGCAATCCACATTCTATTGGAGATGTTCTAATATTCATTTTGACAATGTCTAAGCTATATCAGCTTGACATTCATTTTAGACATTATCATTGAAGCATATTTTTTTAAAATAGTATCAATATATATTTATGTAGCATGTTAATTTAAACAATTTGCATTTCATTAAAAATGATCTAATAAGTTGAATTTGTTTTACTTTTGAAGGAAGTTGAAAATATACTCGTAAATGCAGACATAATTACAAAATCAATGCCAAATTCAAATGGTGTTTAAAATTAACCAATCTTTCAAAAAAGAGAATAATTAATTTCTAAAAGACAGAGACGTTTGGTGGTCACTAGTCACTAAAATGACGAGCTATATTAGTGTCCTATGCTTTCCAGTTCCCGATCGTTTTTCACCAAGCACGATCATTTCATTAATGTAGTTTTCGTTATGTTTCTTTTTCTAGTGGTTTTAAATAAATTCTCTCTTTTTTGTTCACTTTTTTCTTAAAAAGGAAGGGGGGGAAAAAAAAAAAAAGGAAGGGAAAAAAAAAAAAAACTTCGACTACTAGCTACCGCACAAATATACACACAATCTCCAAGCTTTTTAGTCTATATTTTAATATATATTCTTATATTAAGCCTAAAAAGCTTATAAGAATATTTAGTATATATATCATTAAATATAGACTAAAAAGCAAAAGAAAAAAAAACAAAGAGAAGAATTTAGTTGTTTTTATTTTAGTTAATTAATCATAATAATTGTGAGCAAAATGAAAAAAATGAATATAAAAATGCATGATAACAAATTAAATATATTAGAAGGTATATAGTTCCACCCCGGGGCTGACTAAGCGGCGAAAATGCGAGCTGGGATAATAATCAAGAAAATTTATAGTGCTCAAGTAGTACAAAAATATTGCACTCGTATAGAAATATATTTTAATAAGCATTAGTTAATCGCTAAACATATTCCACTTATTGGTTGATTATAAATTATGTAAACTATATATTTTTTGAATGCAGAGTAGGGTACAATAAGAACATAATATGAGTCACAAACAACTAGGTGTGCGTGTATATATGTATATAGCCTAACTGAAAACATAATAATCATTACAAGAAAATCCGCCGAAAGTATATTTGATCAATTATAATAAAACCATGTTTTATATATATATAATGATTAATTAATACAACTTAATTATAGCATCCTCTACTTTCTCCTCCATAAAAATATATTTTTTCTGGCGGCCGACATTCACACTCAAATAAATAATCTTAACCCAGCGACCATCCACGTGGGAAACAATGATGCATGAAAAATATAGCATTTTTGGTGTCCCTGATCTCATGGATTACGTGTGTGGATTCTCTTTCTTCTTTCTTCCAGTGTGAGTGTGTGTGCGAAAGCAATAACAAAGTTTCAGACTGAATTCAATTATCACATATTATGTAAATATATATTTGTGAAATTTTACCATAGTAGACGCAGTCTTCCAAGTTATGATAGGCATCTAACCGACTATAAGGGATGTCTGTGTCTATCAAATATATAAGTGTTAATTACTAGGCAACTAGATGCCAGGGAAAATAAGTATATATATATATATATACAAAATTGCTATTGTGGGTGATATAATTCATTATTTAGAGAATGACATTCTACTGTAACTGTCTGATGCATATAATCGTACGTTCAATGCGCTTGATTATACGTATTGGACGGCTGCAATGGATTGTTGCTCTATGAAGGTAAGTGACGTAACCCTATATTAGCAAAATCGTATATATATAATATAATAAAATTTTACTATAAAATCCACCAGTTATAGAGTTTATGAAGTTCAACAGATTTATTTATTTATTTCTTTTTTTTTTAGTTTTTTTACTAAATACTTTTAAATGTTATAAATTTTAAAAATCTACCAAAAAAATAAAAAATAACCAAAAAATATGACTAAAATACCAAAACATACTCGATTGTTGTGTTTTATATGACATTTATTTTTATTTTTTTAACCCAATAGTTCTAAATTCTATAAAACTTAAAGCCAATTTTTTTTTTAAAAAAAAAATTTGTTGGTGAGCTTATGAGGCCCAACAAATATATTTTATAGCAAATTCTTATATATATATATAAATTTTAAAATAAATATATTTTTATTTTATAAAAATAATCATTGTTACTAATGATATGTATTAGTGATAAATTTAAAATTTTTGTCTATAGTTTATATTTAGTGATGATATTTAATATTTGTTATTAAAAATAAACTTTTAGTGACGAAATGAGGATTACTTTACTGTAAGAATAATATATATATATATGTATATACGGTTCGGCTATTATAAGGTATATCATACAATTTTAATTTGCAGACTGTCACTTATAATAGTTATTAGTAACGTCTTATCATTGATTTGTCACTGATAATAAATTATTAGTGATGGTCTGCATTTTAAATTTGTTAGATATACTTTACAATAACCTGATTATATATATGTATATATGAATAATGCTATAGGTACCAACTAGTAACCAATACATTTACCATCTATAACATGTGTCATTATTTTATTAGTTAACATATTATTATAACTTATATATAAATAAGTAAACCCTTGAATGGATTAGTGTATATAAATATAAAATAATCAAATAATGACACGTATATAGACACTAAATTTGTTGGTACACTAAGTAGTACTTCTAGCATTATTCATATATATATATATTTTTTTTATTTATGGATTATTACATCTGAGCCTTTTAAATTTTGTACCCACTAATTAAAATTTAATTTTTTAGGTTTTGAAAATTATAACAAACTTTGCAGATCTTATTATTTCAAGAGGTGCAAATAAAACAATATGAGAGAAATATTATAACTTTTTGAAACCTAAAAGGAGGTTGATGATATTTTGAAGCTGAAAAGACCAAATTGTACCTAAGTCATACCTTAGGGTTGGTGGATCAACTTAACTATATATATAGGATTTTGCTAATATGGGCTATGTCGCCTATCACTCAAAGAAAAATAATCTATGGTAGCCATCCGATGCGTATAATCAGGAGCATTGAACGTGTGATTATGTGCATCATACGGCTACAATAGACTGTCGCTTTCTGAATGGTGAGCTACATCGCCTACAGTAGCAGTTCTGTATATATATATATATTTAAATTTTCTATAAAATTTACTTGATGGAGACACTATGGAGCCCAACGGGTAAATTTTTCTTTTTTTGGTTTTTTTGTTTGTAGATTTTGAATTTTATAATATTTATGACTATTTGGTTGAAAAAAGCACAACAAAATATATTAAAAGATAAATATAAACTATTCAGTGATGTTTTCATCATGATTATTATTAAAAATATATTTTAGTGACAAATTTGATGGAAATGTCATTGGATAATTTATCTTTTGTAGTGATATTTAGATAAATTTTGTATTAGCGAAATCATAATGAAAGTATAGTCAGGGTATCCTAACGTGACCATAGAATTACTGTATACATATATACAGTCTTTTTATAATCATGATATTAAAAGTTTGTTTTGGTAATAAACATGATGGAAACATCACTGAATAGTTTATATTTTGTGATGATATGTTTTAGATTTTGTTCGTGCTAAAAACAACCAAACAAAAATAATGGGGACCCAAGTTGAAATAATGCGTTACAAAGGATACGAGATCCGATATTTCAAGGGTCAAGTCTATTCAAATCAATAGATTTAAAGTCAAAGAGTGCCTTGGATCTCAGCCTAATTTCCTTCCTTTTGAAGGAGAGAGAAAAATAGAGTGTTTAATGGTGTAATCTCTTTTTTATTTTTCTAGATTTTTAATGTCCAATCATGATGAAACTTCAGTATTTATAGAATATCCATCTGTAGCCATGTTGACCAGAATCAGAGCATTCAATTCGCCATCAAGACATTAAATGCTCGTAGATTTAGTTGGTGAATGTGGAGAGAGAGAGAGCAATAAAATAGGTATAGTTCATGCACGAGTCGGACCAAGCGTAAGCTGTGGTGATCACACGTGGCTTAGCTAACGGGCTTGTCAATGTGGAGTCTGTTTGGACATAAGTTTATTAGCAAGCTTTTTGTCCTGTTATGATCCGAGCAGAACAGATATGTAACAAAGAAATAAACATGTCCTCTGGTTTTTGGGCTAGACATGATGAGCTTTTGGCCCAACTGCCATTATTAAGCTTTTTAGGCACTTTGGGCCTTAGGACCAAACTTCTAATCTAGGTTTTAACCCGTATAGATTTGTCACTAAAACTGTTTTAGTGACAATCCCATGAAGCTATGGTCAAGGTATCCTGACTTGATCATATAATTATTGTATATATATATATATACAGTCCTACAAATAAGAATATCATTATCATAGTTTCTATAGAATTGTCATTGAAAGTCTATTTTAGTGACAAATATGATGAAAATATCTCTAAATAATTAACTTTTTTTTTTTATGACAATATTATTTAAAGACGATGGAAAGATCTAGGTAGAAAGTGTTTGGAAGAAAAGAAAGTGATGAGAAAATAGAAAAGCAAAGAAAATGTAATATGCAAAGTTTTGTATTAGAGAAATAATGAATACCATTAAGTTGAGACAAAAGAGTATAAGCTTATATACGTAAACTAAGATACAACCATAATGATCAATACACAACAAACACGTGGCTGCTACAACAGAATCCCTAACTAATTAACAATAACACTAACTAGTTCACGTGCTCTTCACATGCGTTTTAATAACAGATTTATCACGTGATCTTCACGGGAACTCTAGTCAGGGTACTTCTGTAATATGCCCTTTCAGATGAAAACTCTTCTTCATTCTCCTTCAAGAATAATGAGGTACTTAAACGAATTGACAAACAACATGAAGTTTATCTTTCAAATACTAAAAATGATCTGTACTCAAAGGTTTTGTAAAGATATAAGCCACATGTTCATGAGTAGGAATATATGACTTCTAATGTTTTGTGCAAGACTTTGTCTCTAACAAAGTGAATATCTATTTTGATGTGTTTCACTTGAGTATGGAGGACATGATTAGTAGCTGCTCCTGTATTATCACTCCAAATAATAGGACAAGTCAAAGGAAAATGAAACTCTTTAGTGAGATTTTGCAGCCAACATATTTCAGCAGCATTGTGAGCTAAAGCATGATAGTCGGCTTCTGTGCTTGAACAAGAAGCAACTAAATTTGAGCCAAAATACAGACAGTAGCCACTAACTGATCTTCTATCATCTAAGCTACTTGCCCAATCAAAGTCAACAAACCTTTGAACTTGAAGAACTTAATTAGCTTGCAAACACAACCTATATATGATTGTTCCTTTCAAATATCTCAAAACTCTCTTGCAGGCTTCCCAATGATTCACAATGGGACTTTGTAGAAATTGACTTTGGGAGATGACATTATATGAGAGCCTAAAGTCTTGAAGTCTTGGATTTCAAACTCAACAACTCTACCCAAGAAAAATTAAAAACACATGTAAGGACCCAAATGAGCTCAAAAGAGGTCGGGCCTACATGTGAGAGATAATGTTAGAGAAAATGCTTAAAATAAATGAAGGTCCACCTCCTATCAGCTTAAGCTTTTGGAAAAAATGATAATTCAACTTGATATCAGAGCCTAAGGTCTTGAGGTCTTGGGTTCCAAACTCAACAACTCCACCCAAGAAAAATTAAAAACACATATAAAGATCCAAATGAGCCCAAAAGAGGTAGGGCATTACAAAAGTACCCTAACTAGAGTTCCTGTGAAGATCACGTGATAAATCTGTTATTAAAACTCATGTGAAGAGCATGTGAACCAGTTAGCGTTATTGTTAATTAGTTAGGGATTTTGTGTTAGCAACCACATGTTTGCTGTGTATTGATCATTATGGTTGTATCTTAGTTTATGTATATAAGTTGATACTCTTTCGTCTCAGCTTAGCGGTATTCATTATTTCTCTAATACAAAACTTTGCAGCTTACATTTTCTTTGCTTTTCTATTTTCTCGTCACTTTCTTTTCTTCTAAACACTTTCTACCTAGATCTTTCCATCGTCTTTAACTTGATATTAGAGCATTGTTCACTTGCAGAGAACTGTTGTCTTGAATTACTAGAATTGATCATAACAAATTAATCTAAACTAGTAGTATTTGACACTACATGTGTTGCCTTATGAGCAATTTCAAAGTTTATAGCATAATTTTCTTCTTCTAACTTGAATTCAAAAGCAAGCATATGATATTGAATCTTTTCAAAACTATATTGTTTTGGTCGAATTTATAAACTTGTGGAAATAGATTTGAACTCTGGACCTAAACCAGCTAAGACATTTATAACCAGATCTCTTTCTGTAACTAAATCTCCAGCAGCCGTGAGTTTTCCAGTTATGTCTTTCATTTTTAGTAAATATTCATCTATTGAAACATCATATTTCTTCGTTGTTTGTAACAACCTTCGATAATGAAGTATTCTATTTGGTGACGGAGAAGCATACCTATTGACAATTGCATTCCATAAGCTGCATGTTATATCCTTGTCAATAAAATGTTTGATGACTTCTTTGACTATGGTACCGCGAAACCATCAAATCAAGAACTGATCTTGAATATCCTAATCTTCATGAAGCTGTTTTTGCGTAATACTATCAACAGAAGTCCTTGACATCTTCGAATTACTAGATTGATGATTAAAAAATCATCACATGAAGAAAATTGTAAAATTTGAGTAGCCAATGACCTTTGACAACTAGAATTATTTGAGATTTCTAGATAAAGAAGTTTGAATCATCAAGTTTGATAATTGAGTTAGAAAACGGAGATACTATAAGGATCACATTTGTTTCTGCCATGGAAAATAGCTCTTAAACTTTTGGGAGAAATGATAATTCAACTATATTTATCAAGTTTATCATTGAAATAAAATTTTAGTAACACAATAGAAGTAATGATATTTGACCATATAACTGTATGTATATGGCAGTGTTCTAAATAAAATAATAAATAAAAGCACATGTATGTATATTGCAGTGTTCTAAATAAAATAATAAATTAAAACAATGAGCTAGTTAACCAGCCTGAAAAATGTAATCAAATTAGACAGAATGACATAAGCTGCTTCCTTCCTTTGGGATGGAAGCTTGCTGCTGGAGATGATTTGTTGTGGGCTAATCTGCTGTGATGTAAGCATCTAAAAGGTAAGACATTCTTTGAATACCAGAAAGCGAAGAATATCTCTTCTGTTTGGCAGGGAATCCTCAGTGCTAGACAATTCTTTAAACAGGGTTGCTGTTTTAAAATTGGTAATGGCCTTGGAATTAATCCGTGGAAGGACCCATGGTTGCATGATTTCCCAAACCGAATCCCAACTACCTCAGAGGGAGTGGATTTGAATAGATGGACTCGCATCATTGATCTTCGAAAAGAGAATGGTCAAGGGTGGAATGAATATTTGATGCAATATCTCTCGAGCTATTGCATTTGCAAGTTCCTGGAAGGTAGAATTGACAATTGGCAGGGGAGGAACATTCAGGAACTGTTTGCCCAGATGGTAATGACAGGATTTCTTTCACTGTTTTTGCATTCTCATTTTTTTTAGTGTTTTAGGAATGACTGCCTCTTCAAAGAGGAATGGTCTGTTATCTCGGCTGTGAAAGTTTTGGAGAGAATGTTCTCTAGAGGTTATGTGCGGGACATGCCTGACTCTTCTCCAGTGATACATTGGTCTTTTCCGAATTCAGGTTGGTGGAAGATCAACTGTGATGCTGCATTCAGTGCTGGGAAGGCAGCCTTGGCATTTGTGACCCGTGATGACCATGGTTTGATGGTGGTTGCTTCTTCGACTATCATTGCCTGCTCATCTGCATATGACGCCGAAGTCAAGGTGGTGGAATGGGCTCTTACTTATGCCTTAAGTAAGGGATGGCAGAATTGTTGGATTTATGATCTTGGTCCCACTTGAGATATTATCTTAAGTGATAATTCTCTCTGTATTTCAATTTAAATTAAATTTGATTATAATATAATTTGTTATCTGATATAATTAAATTATTGATAAAATAAAATCTAGATAAGAGTGGTTATATATGTTAAGATTTTATTTTAAATTTTAAATTGAGAATATTAGTTGGTTTGTGTTTCTATTTGTACGTACAAATATTAGAAAGAATCTAGAGAACAAACATATTCAATTTTAATTCAGAGAGAATACGTAAAAACATCGAGTGAAAATATTAGAGAAGATATTCATTCTCTAATATTTTTGGTTTATTCCCTGAGATACAATAGAGTCCACACTCTGCTGTACTACCTGAGATTAGTCCTAAAAGATCTAGCAGATCTGGTGGTAGATCCCAGCAGCAGTGGTAGATTCCAGTATCAGATCCGGTGGTAGATCCCAGTACCAGTAGCAGATCTGGTGATAGCCTGTAAATCTAGGTGCAGATCGTAGATCCGGTAGAATCATTATACCATGCATCCAATAAAAAAATCTGTGAGGTATTTTATTTTATTTTTCATATGATTTAGTCACATATTTTCTTATGAGTTATTGATTTTATGCTTCCGCAAAATATATTTTTCTTACAATTAATATTAGAGCATTTCATAAGATTATATGTCGAATCTAGATTATGAAGCATGTTATTATGTATATTTAGATATATGGCACCTAGGATCTATATTTGTTGGATCATATATGCTAGAATATTATTTATAAATTTTTTATTGATGAATGGTTGTAGCTTTAATCCATGGTTAGATGTTTGATTGTATTTTTTCTTTGGATTTGTAACAGGGAGGCTGATCAAATATTAGCTTTAATTTTATTTTATTTAAGTTTTATTTTATATTATGTAAATTTGTAAAAATACAAACTTGTAATACTGCGCGACCTTCGATGTTAGGATAACTGACAGAAAATCAGATGGATTTTCGGCCAAAGACCATCATGTACAGAAAGTAGACACATAGGCTACGACGTCGGATGTGTAATAGGTCGTTGGAAACCACCACACGAGCTTACACGCGCTATGAGAAGTGTTTGAGAGTGGAAATCACTCTCCTGTCTTCTTGGGGTGCGTTTGGTGCGTTAACCGTTGGATCGCTATGAAATTTTGGTATTTGCTTCCTCTGTGGATGCTTGACCTGCCTGTAAAAGTTCATAGTGATTGGACTTTTCTACGGAGGTTGGTGACGTTTTTGGCGGCGGAAGTTAATGTTTGACTGGTTTGGGTTTTTGTCTTTTGGGCTTAAACCCTATATAACAAGTTTTTCAGCTTGGCCCATAGTCTTTGGACTTGCAAGACCATTAAAGAGAAAGAAAGGACCAGATTGATGGATTGGGCCAGATTTTTTTTTTTTGGGCTTGTAATCTATTTTTTTTATCTAGGTACCATAGATTAAGGTTGATTATTTATTTATTTATTTTATGAAGATTTAATTATATGCTATTAATATTTTATATGATGACATGTCATATAGACTAGGTAGTGCCATATTAATTTGCATAAATTACATGTGCATAATAATTATTATGATTTTGTGTCTAGATTAATAATTATTATTGTTATTTTCAAATAAAAATTTGGAAAATCAAAATCCCAATATGTTTTAAAAAATATTGAATGGATGAAGGTTTTTATAGCTTTTTTTTTTTTAAAACCTAAGGGCTCCATTGTGATCCAATAATAAAATGATCATGTGATGCCTCAATGGATAAACGTGACCAGATTTTATTGGATTAGATCTTAATAATTTTCAAAATTTTAATAAAGTTGTTCGGCCCAACGTCGATATTCTTGGATATTAAAGATAATTTTGAAAATTAAACAATGGTTTTAACATTCAAACTTGGTCAAATTATTACCCTCCCAACGGGGCTATGTTAATTTTATCACCGGCCCTAAGTTATTTAAAAACAATGGTTGATAGTCTAAATTAGACAGAATCAATTTAATTGGAATTTAAAAGTGTTGTCTGGGAAGGTTCTGTCTAAGGATGTTGGGACTTAAGTACGTCCGTTTGTGACACCCCAATCTTTCCTAGGAACTAATCTAGTAGGACATTTTTTCTATTTCATGTTCAAATTGAGTTTATTGTAAATGTCTTGCCCAATGTAAGCGTTTATAATGAAAGCTAAATTATTTCTTTTCAATAAGCATAAATTTTTTTTTTGGATTAATTAAAAATATGTTTATTGAATTTTACTTTCTTTTAATATAAGTGTGCAAATTTTTTCAGAAAAATGGCAACTTTTAACCCTCTATCTGTGATTTTGAGCCAAAATCTCATGGATGGAAATAATTACAGTGATTGGAAAACCAATTTGTTCATTGTGCTGGAATATGAAAAAGTCAAATATCTCATTTCCACCCCTAAAACTACCGTACCCGCAACAGATGCAGAGGCTCAAGTGAAGAAGGATTATACCAACTGACAATAGGCGGATAATGCAGTTCGCTGCTATATCCAGGCCAGTATTGCTAAACACTTGCTGCCTCATATTAGAAATTTCGAGAGTGGAGCAGCAATGCTTCAGGCTCTTGATCGAATGTTTGCTGAATCAAACTCTGCTTTGAGGCAATCTGCTTTGGGGGCTCTAACAAGCACACGAATGACTGGAGGAAATGTGAGGGATCATTGTTTGAAAATGATGGCAAACCTCAGTCAAGTCGAGGTGATGGGAATCAAGCTGGATCAAAAGTCCCAAATCGATTTGATCCTAAATACTTTGCTTGAGCGCTTCAGTCAGTTCAAAATGAACTACAACATGAACAAGCTGAATTTGACTCCTATAGAACTGATGCATGAGCTTCAGAGTGCTGAAGAGTCTTTTTCAAAATCCGGCATTGTTCATTTTACTCAGGGTTTAGCAATACTGGCAGTAACAAAGGGAAACCTCAAGTCAGTAATAAAAACAAGAGTAAGAGGAAAAAGAAGGCAGTGATACCAGTTATCAAAACTGCTGAAACAAAGAAGCATAAAGGCAAATGCTTCAAATGTGGAGAAAAAGGCCACTGGAAGCAGAATTACCCTAAGCTAAAGCCAGGTATGGGTGATTTGAATTATATTGAAAATTGTTTAGTGGAGAATCATAATGATAAATGGATCATTGATTCAGGAGCCACTAATCATGTCTGTTATTCTTTGCAGTGGTTCAGACAAACTAGCTTGGTGGGAGAAGGACAAAGAAGTTTGAGGCTTGGGAACAGAGAATATGTCTCTGTTAAAGCAATAGGACAAGTTGATTTATTTTTTAATAATAGGACTTTAATTTTATATGACTGTTTATTCGTTCCAAACTTTAAGAAGAATTTGGTTTCTGTTAGTTGTTTATTTATACAAGGTTTAACAATATAGTTTAATTTCTCAGTTTTATAAGAAGTTCGACTTCAATTATTTGTTTTGGTGAATTATGGAATTGTCTTTACTTTTTAAGTCCTACATCCTATGATGTTAATAATTTTGAAACTATTGATGATGAGCATATACATGTTGCCAAGAAAAGGAAAGTTTCAAATGAAACATACCTTTGGCATTTACGATTATATCACATTAATCCTAACAAGATACACGGTTTGGTTAAAAGTGAGATTTTAAAATCTCTAGTCTTTGAACCTATACCCGTATGGAAATCTTGTTTAGAAGGAAAAATGACCAAAATGCCTTTTAAGGCCAAGGGATATCGTGCAGCCAAACCACTGGAATTGGTGCATACTGATGTATACGGACCAATAAATGTTCAAGCCAGAGGAGGGTATGAGTATTTTGTAACTTTTATAGACAATTACTCAAGATATGGATATGTTTACCTAATGCGCCAAAAGTCTGAAATTTTCTCAAAATTTTGAGAGTATAAGGCTGAGGCAGAAAAGCAATTAGGATTCCATACCAAAGAACTTCGGTCTGACCGAGGTGGTGAATACCTTTCTGTAGAGTTCAAGTTTTACTTGACTCAAGAGGAGATAGTTTCTCAACTATCAACCCCTGGAACACCCCAGCAAAATGGAGTTGCAGAAAGAAGAAATAGAACTTTTCAAGATATGGCTAGATCTATGCTCAGTTACTCATCCCTACCTATTTCATTTTGGGGATATGCCTTAGAAACATCAGTGTATCTTCTAAACTTAGTTCCTTCTAAATCTATTTCTAAGACACCAATAGAATTATGGAAAGGGCGTAAGCCCAATTTAAACCATATTCAGATTTGGGGTGCTCCTGCACATGTCTTAAGAAAAAAACCGAATAAGTTGGAATCTCGTACTGAAGTGTGTTTGTTTGTTGGTTACACTAGAGGAACAAGAGGTGTGTTTTTTTATAGTTCCTCAAATAAGAAAGTTTTCGTGAGTACATATGCAACTTTTTTAGAGGAAGACTATATAAACAATTTCAAATCCAAGAGTAAAATAGTTCTTAAGGAGCTTGCCTCAGCTCAAGAACAGGCTGTATCACAACAGTTTTTTCCCGTTGCTCCACTGATGCCTATGTATGTTCAAAGAGGAAAAAATGTACCCGAAGGTGAACAAACACAAGTAGATCCAGTGGAACAACAAGAACCGGTGCAGGTGGAACCTCCACCGGTACAACTTCCACCACAAAACATAGTCCAGAATCCTCATGTAATTGCACAACCACCACCAGTGCAGCTTCGTCGTAGTGAGAGAGTAAGACACAAGCCAGCAAGATATATCTTGCTAGGCGAATCTTACCAATTTATCATTGATAGCGACGATGATCCTGTTAATTATAATGAGGCACTGGAAGATGTGGATGTACAGGAGTGGCAGGAAGCCATGGACCGTGAGATGGAATCTATGTATTCCAACTCTGTCTGGTCTCTTGTAGAAGCACCCGAAAAGATAAAACCTATCGGGTGCAAGTGGATCTACAAAGAAAAAAGATGATTAGATGGGAAGCTAGAAACTTTCAGAGCTAGATTGGTGGTGAAATGCTATACCCAAAAAGAGGGGAGAGATTACGAAGAAACTTTTTCGCCAGTAGCCATGCTTAAATCTATCCGGATTCTTTTAGCCGTAGCAGCAAAACTCGATTATGAGATTTGACAAATGGATGTAAAAAATGTCTTTTTAAATGGTAGTTTACAAGAGGACATCTATATGCGGCAACCAGAAGGGTTTATAGCTAAAGGCCAAGAACACATGGTATGCAAGTTGCAAAAGTCAACTTATGGACTTAAGCAAGCATCCAGGTCATGGAACATTAGGTTTGATGAAGCCATTACTTCAATTGGTTTTGAGAAAAGTCCTAATGAACCTTGTGTTTATAAAAGGATCCAAGGTAAAAAAGTAGCTTTCCTAGTCCTTTACGTTGATGACATTTTATTGATCGGAAATGATAAAAATGTGTTGTCAAGTGTAAATGAATGGCTACACAAGCAGTTCGATATGAAAGATTTGGGAGAAGCCAACTATATTATTGGAATCAAACTTCTAAGAGACCGGAAGAATAAAATGTTGACACTATCTCAATCATCATATATTGATAAAATATGTGCTAAGTTTAACATGGATAAATCCAAAAGAGGATATTTACCATTCAGACATGGAATCCATCTTTCTAAGGAACAATCACCAAAAACTCCTGAAGAGAAAGATATCATGAGTAAGAAACTTTATGTTTCGGCAGTAGGTAGTCTCATGTATACCATGTTATGTACTAGGCCAGACATTTGCTATGCTGTAGGAGTTGTAAGTAGGCTTCAAAGTAATCCTGGATTGTACCACTGAGTTGCAGTGAAACATATACTTAAGTATCTAAGGAGAACGAGAGACTATATGTTGGTGTATTCTAGTGGGAGTTTAGAAACTGTTGGTTTCACATACTCAAATTTCCAAGGGGACATTGACTTTAGTAAATCTACTTCGGGTTATGTGTTTACTATGAATGGAGGAGCCATTTGTTAGATGAGCCATTTGTTAGAGGAGCATTAAGCAAACATGTGTCGCTGACTCCACCACTGAAGCTGAATATGTGGCTGCATCTAAAGCTGTAAAAGAAGCTGTGTGGCTTAAGAAATTCCTCAGAGACCTACAAGTGATACCTTGTGCAGAACGGCCTATTATCCTTTATTGTGATAACAGTGGAACCGTAACACAGTCTAAAGAACTTAGGTATCATAAGAGGCAAAAACACATAACAAGAAAATACCACTTAATCTGTGATTTCATCGAGAGAGGAGATATAGTGGTTACTAAAATAGCATATGAGGAAAACTTAGCAGACCCCTTTACTAAGTATCTACCTGAGAAAATATTTCAGAAGCATGTAGAATGTATGGGTCTTAAGAGGGTCCCAGACTTACTTTAGAGTAAGTAGGAGTTTGTTTTTATTTGTGTTTTTGTAACGAGACAAATAAATATTCATTTTTTGAGTTTAAATAAAATTTTGAGGTATTTTTTTCAATTTTTGTGGACACAAATATTTTAAGAATAAGTTTCAGATTGATTATGTAGTATATAATCATGAGGATACGTCCACATAATATATGATCATAAGTTCTCTTAATCAATGAATGAGATCATAGTTGTTGAATAAAGTTGAGAGCTTTATTTAGACTGTAATATTTTATGAAATAATTTATCTTGGTTATTATAAAATATTGATGTAGACTATGTTTGCATTGATTAGGATCAAAGTGAGATTTAATTAAGGTTAAATTTCTGTAAAAAGTAATTAAATCTCAAGATATATTTGGTTATTTTATTTCTCTTAATCCCGAGTTTATTATAAATAGGTATTTATATGATTATTTTTCATTGAGTTATCAATAAGTGAGGTCTATATTATGACCAATATCATGATGATTTGGAAATGTGATTGTTTAAATTACCAGTATTTATGAAATAAATAATAAGTAATTTGTATGAAATATTCTCTTGATATGTTTCAGTACTTGGATGTAATAAAGTCATTGGCCAGTGCATTTGATCCATTAGAGAAACTAATAAGTCAAGAGAATAAATAATTGATTGATTGACAGAAAATATTATCATTCAATTATTGATATTTTACAAAAGGGAGATATAATATTAATATTGTTGTTATTATTCTTGGAGTTCAACTCTGGTCTTTTAGTGGAATAGCACTAGATTAGATAGTTGTTTGACAACTATAAGGAGCCTTGATTAATAATACTTGTTAGATCCCCAGACTAGCTCATGATATCTGATACAACTCACATATCAGCTATGGGAATATATAACACAAAGATTGAGTTACATGGACTTGAGATTATTCTCAAGTTTGTACTCAAGAGCAAGTAGAAGATTGTTGGATTTATGATCTTGGTCCCATTTGAGATATTATCTTAAGTGATAATTCTCTCTGTATTTCAATTTAAATTAAATTAAATTATAAGATAATTTGTTATCTGATATAATTAAATTAATGATAAAATAAAATCTAAATAACAGTGGTTATATCTGTTAAGATTTTATTTTAAATTTTAAATTTTAAATTGAGAAAATTAGTTGGTTTGAGTTTCTATTATTTGTATGTACAAATATTAAAAAGAATCCAGAGAACAAACGGATTCAATTTTAATTCAGAGAGAATACGTAAAAATATCGAGTGAAAATATTAAAGAAAATATTTATTCTCTAATATTTTTGGTTTATTCTCTGAGATACAATAGAGTCCACACTCTGCTGTACTACCTATGATTAGTCCTGAAAGATCTAGGAGATCTGGTGGTAGATCCCAGTAGCAGTGGTAGATTCCAGTAGCAGATCCGGTAGCAATAGCAGATCGGGTAGCAGATCTGGTGATAGCCTGTAGATCCAGGTGCAGATCGTAAATCCGGTAGAATCATTATACCACGCATCAAATACAGAAAGTCTGCAAAGTATTTTATTTTATTTTTCATATAATTCAGTCACATATTTTTTTATAGGTTGTTGATTTTATGCTTCTGCAAAATATATTTTTTGTACAATAATATTATTATATCCTTGGATGCAGCTGCGGTGGTGAAGGACATTCTCTCAGCCAAGGAACCGAGAGGCTGGAGATAACATCAGGAATATCAAATCTTTGCTTTACTTCAACTGGATCCTTGAATGGAGCTGTCGTTCTTCGGACAATATGGCTGATTCTTTAGCCAAATTATCCTTTTCTTTGTAGACTTCAGTGACTCAAGAAAACTGAATAAATAAATAAAAGATTATATAAAAGATAAAAGTTAAGGTGTCAGCAAAGACTGAGAAAAGGGTATGCTTGCACTTTGCAGAAGCAGACAGTGTTCGGTTTTGAGGAAAATTTCTGTCAACTGTTCTTGTTATTTAAATTTTTGTTTATTTAAATGTTTTGACATGTCAACTTTCGTTTTTTTTTGGGTAGAAGATATGTTTACTTTCTTATTTCTTTGTCAAGATTCAGTTTAAATATCCACTCGTATTAAGATATAAACAGTTTTTGATAATTCACACACACAAAAAAGCCAGTTTTTGATAGGTAAAAAGTAATTAATTGAAAGAAAATACAAACACAGTATACGAATAACACTAGCTATCTATTATGAAAGTTAATTTACGATTTGATTTAAATTAAATTTAGCTTTTAAAATTTTTGATAATACATTTGTTAATCTGTAACTAACTATTATACTATTGTTCAATTGTTATTGAAAAAAATATTTTAAATAAAAATAATAATAATAATTGTATATGCCAGCCATAATTATAAATATACTGTTAGAAATCTAAAATGATAAATTAAATTTAAACAGAATTAATCCTACTTATAACCTATACATTATTAACATCCCAGATCCAAGAAAAAATTATGATGGTTGCATTAGGGGAAAACTGGCTTTGTCACTCAATGATTCTGTCTATTGAATTGCATGCTTCTCAATCATAGCCCTCATGCCTTAGCTGTTAGAAACCAGCTGCCACCTTTTGTTTTTTCATCTATTATATAATATATATATATTAATTATATATATATGTTGATTTGTACCTATCAAGGAGTTGTTGGTTTTATGCTTAAGGTAAAATCCAATTTTGAAAGCAGTCTTTGCTTTTCTTATTATATCATCAATTTAAATATTTGTCATCCAGACATCCATATCAGTCAAAAGAATAGAATTTAAGGTATAAAACTCCAAGAGAAACATAAACAAACACACTTTATATACTTACAAAATGGATACATGTAGTATACAACTCAACTTTTTTTTTTTGGATTTCCCCTCAAAATAATAAACAAACCCTCCATATGATGCAAAATATTGGAGAAACAACAGAAAAAGGTAGTTATTTACCCCTATTTCTTCTTCCCCATTACCCAAAAATAAAAATAAAAATAAAAAAGTTGTCTACATCTAAACTATCTCTCTATTAAACTAATACTTAAACCTGGCACTGGAATCTTTGTTGGATCTCTCCAGCTTTGCAAGCCAAGCCTTTTTCCTCAAAGAACATACAAATAACAGGGTGGCTTTTACCTCACTACCCTACCATCATACACACAGGCTCATCATCCCCCTTTCCCTTAAAAGGTGGTTATGGGCACAAACCCACAAATATTTGGGCTTTACTTTGGTCACCAAAACCATATAAAAAAAAAAAAATTGGAAAAATGAAAAAGAGGCAAACTAGAATTTGTAGTCCACCAAACCATGACCACACAAAAGAAACTATTCCTGGAGCCTTCCCTCTCCATCCAGGGTCCAGGGACTTCCCTTTTGAACATTGATGAAATTGCAGAGCCTTTTATATGATTGAAAAAACACCATAGTTTTGGTGTTCTTCCTAATTTTTGACAACTCTTTTATGCATCAATCTGCATTTTCCAATTAAGGATAGAACTAAATTAACAAATGACACGCCATTAGGCAATTTTTAGTAGCACCATGGAGGGGAAAAAAAAAAGGCACAGCAGATTGATTACCTATCAGCTTCTTGGATGTATAGAAAATGGTTTAAGCTTCAAACATATTACAGGACACAATCTTCCATATTCTTCACCCTGAGTTCGACGTTTCTTAGATCTCGAAGATGTTGCAAAATCTCTTGAAGAAGATCTACTCCTTTGTCTCCTTTTCTCAAGGAACCGATGCAATGCTTTAGAAATTCTCTATCTGCTTCAAGTGCTTGTAGTCTTTCATAGACATGATCTACTTCTTCCTCAATAGCAAGCTTCTTGTTGTCTGGTTCGAATTCTATGACCGATGAGTTATGTAAAGCAACATAATCGAACTCTCTTCCGTTTCCATTCAAAACCCCATCTTCAGTTTCTGCTTCAATGGCATCAAAGAGAGGAAGAAGGCTCTTTGCTTTTAAACCCATGAATCTACTTTCTTGGTGATGCTTTCCATTCGTTTCATTGGAATGACCATTTGCAATCCCATTTACTACCTCGTTGCTAAGATTGAAACTTTGATGGTAACCATTTTCATTTCCATTTTCCTGATAAAGATTCTCAATTGGTTTTATATCTTCAAAATGCTGTTCATCTTCATCGGACAGAGTGAAAAGCTTATCTTCCAATACTCTCAGCTGATCCAGAATTGAAAGCCTCTCTTCCTCAAAGTTAGCCAATGATTCCTCCAGGTATAGAACTGCATCGGCCGGCGTGTTTTGGATTCTAATTTCTTCATGAACAAACAAACTATCCTCTTCCTTAACTCGATGATTCAAATAAACTGATATCCCATCACTATCTTCACCATTGCTACAACTTCTTGTGCTACTTTCTTTCATCCTCCTCAACATCATCTTTTCCTTGGCCTCAAAGTCCTGAACCCTCCTTCGATACAATTCCAGCTCCTTTTCGAGTTCTTGCTTCTCTTTCTCCCTCTTTACCATAAGCTCGTTCAAGAGCTGCAGAGCTTCTTGGTCATATTCGGATTGCTCTTCCATCATTCTCTGGTACTGCAAGGCTTCCATTTGCATAGCTGCTTTCTCTTCCTGCAGCCTATTTATCATTGCCATCGTTTGGTTGGCTGCTACTGCTGAAGCATTTCTCTCCTCTTCCAATTCTGCATACAATGCATTCAAAGTCTTCCTTTCGGCTCTCAATGCCGATTTTAATCTCTCAACAGTCACAACTCCATCACAATTACCATCGATATCGCTCATCACGCTTCCATCCAACGAGTCCTCCGTTGCTGATTCTCTTCTCTCGAGTAAGAACAACTTCTTGTGCAGCAGGTGGAGGCTGTCTATAGAAGTTGGTGTATCAGGAATTTTCTCTTCTTCGAGTTCTGAATACAATGCTAAATGATTGTTTATCTCTTTTCTACGCGTTTCCATTGATAAGGTTTTGAATTCTACTAATTCGTCTTCCTCAGCTTGCTTGGAGTCTAATGTGAAAAACAGAAATAAAAAGATGAGACTAAAATTCAACATGAGAATGTATAAGGATATCCAAAGTTTAGTAGCTCTTACCAAGATTGTCATCAACATGCAAGTTGATGAAACTAGTACAAGGCTCATCGAGCTGTTGAGTCTGAATCTCCTCCATCGGTTCCTGATCAGGAATCTCTGTCCCTATTGAGATCTCAGCATCAGTTTCATCGTTTCTCATATAAGCATCACCTTCGAATGCTGCATATATTGGAAAAAAAGAAAAAAAAATTAACCATTTTACTAATCAAATACTCAAAAATACAAAGCAAAATTAGAAGAGAACAAAATTGAAATAGGGCACAAATCAAAACCGAAGCAAATATAGAAATGTACCTTGAAGGAAATCTAAATAAAGTCCTCCTCTTTCCATTGCTGTGAATTCTTGACCAATTTCATTATCATCACCATTCTCAGATAGGGTTTGAGTTGCTTGAGTAATAGCAACTCGTTGAAATTCCTCTGCTGCTAAATCTCCTTCTTCTTCATCTTCCTCTTCCTCTTCTTCTTCTTCTTCATCTTCATCTTCTTCATGAATGACTGAAATTCTACCATTTTTGCCGAAATCCATTGATTCAAACACTGCGAAATCGGTCACCTCCTTGCCCTTTTCAGATGAAACAAATGCTGCTTTTTCTCCTGAACTGTGCCAATTCTCTCTAACCGGTTCAACTCCTTCCTTAACATTCATATCGAAGTCCAAAATAAGATCCAAATTACCGGAATTTTCTGATTCTTCCACCTTATATTTATGGTGGGTTTGGTTCTTCTTGGTGGTGGAGGAATTCACCAACCCAATTGGAATCAATCTACAATCTTCACGGCCAATGAAGAACTCCAAATGTTGAGGAGGAGGTGGAATTTTCGAGGATGAGTCTTGGCCGCTACCGACATGTATCATAGTCTGCTCACAAGGTTGATGATCATGATCAACCATGGAAACTTTCAACTCTTTTTCCTCTTTAATGGGTACTTGTTCTTGCTCTTTCTCCATAACCATGCTCACTTTTTCATCGTCTTCTTCAGCTGCAATTTCTCTGCAACTAAATTCACAAACAGCCTCTGCCTCTCCCTCTGCATCGCCATCAGAAACCAACTGGTTTCTGCCTTTTTCTTCAATACCCTGTTCATCGTCTTGATGATCGGTCACAAATTCCGATCTGCTTTGATCTGAGTGATCAACTTCATCGGCATGAGCATCAATCCCAGATTCCAGAACCAAATTCTCTTTCTGGGTATAATCCAAAACATCCCAAGAAGGTTTTATCAGAATACAAGGAGGATAAAATTTACTGTTTAATCTAACACCGCAACAAGAACAGCTCGAATTTTCCTCCCCATTTTCAATAATTCCTTTTTCATCATCACCGTTTTCCTGAATCATACCAATCTGTTTCATCCATGGAAAGAAAGCAAACTTTCTCGACCACTCTTGAGATTCCGGCGACTGCGAAGACGACGAGCAATCCTCGCACATATCTTGAGACTCAGCCAGCTTCCGATGATTCAGACAGTAACCCAGATTGGAAATCTCAGACGCATGAGCTTCGCAGAGAAGATCTCTATGGAAATTCTTGGATTTTCCTGGTTCAAAGATATGATCCAGCCTGGAACACCATAAACAGGGTCGTTTAAGACCAAAGTAATCTGCAAATTTGACGATTAGATAGGAAAATAGAGAGTTGAGAAGTAGAAGAAGGATGAGAATCCATTCGAGGATAGCGTAGACGAGGATTAGAGTGATCTTGTTGGTGTTTCTGTGAAGCATAGTTGCAAATTTGTTGGCAGCCATTGATGATGATGATGATGATGATGATGATGATGATAGAAGCTCTGTTTTCTTAGTATGTACAGTAAAAGAAATGAAAAATAGAATTACAGAAGAAGATGATAAAAACAAATACTTATATCCAGAGAATTGTTTTAGAGATTTGGGAAACTGTTTATGAGATTGAGACTGAAAGGTCAGAGCAAACTATAAAACATAGAGAGAGAGAGAGAGAGAGAGAGAGAGAGAGAGTTTGAGAAGTAGACGAGGAAGTGATTTTATTTAGAATGAGCAAGGCGGTTTTCAGTGGAATGACAACCAAAGAAGACCCAGATAAAAAAAATAAAATAAAAAATTAACAAAAAAATAAAAGACAATATTTGCAGTGAAGTCGAAGAAAATTAAAGAATGATTTTAAAAGTATCCTCTGTTTCCAATCATCAATATATATACTACCCCCAGTAGCATATACGTATTATATTAGTAACCACTTGCATTTCAAGTTTTACCAAAAATAAAAAATAAAAATTGCATTTCAATGCTTATAGATTATTATCGTTGTAAGCATTTATTACAGTAGATTTGTTAGTAAATAAAGAGACTTTTTCAGAAAATGAGCAACATTTTGCTTGAAAGAAAAAAATTAGTAAAAGAAGAAAGTATTTGATTATTATTTATGAATCCATGTGCTGTGTACTTGCAGTGAACAATGTAGATAAATATGAAGTCTTTTCTTTTACTTTTTTTTTTCTTTTTTAACTATCTCTCAAATTCCTTCGGAAAAAAAAAAAAAATCCTTCTCAAATTTAATTTTGGATACCAAATGCTTTTTTCTTTTTGTTGTTGAATGGATACCAAATGGCTTGGTATTATCTTATTGGATTAACTTTTTAATGTTTTCATAATTTTAAGTAATATTAGTTTGTTAACCACTAATAAACTAGCATTTTTCAGTATTTGTCACATCATCACATTGCCATGTCTTCCATTTGTAAATCGAGAAATAATTTTTAGAAGATTAAATATGCACATATACCACCAAAATATATACGTATAGTTAGTTTTTTATAGGTTGAACTCGTATGTTATTACTAAACATATATCAATCTTTTATATTTAATCTTGTAACATTGATCCTGCCTAATTAGATAAATTTAAAAAAAAAAAAACATAATGATCATTGGTTGTATTACGTATGTATGTATTAATTGTAATTGGGGCTAACTAAAACCATGAGAGGTGATAATCAAAGTAATCTTTGTATCCAAACAGCTATCTAAGTCCTTCCCTGCCAACTTCCACTTTCTCTACGTCGTTTCATATTTTTGGGTGGCCCATCAACCACACCAGTGAGTCGGTGGACCACTCTCAAAGTAAGGTGTGGGTCCCATCTTTGGATCCTGATGCTCAACTTCATTTTGCAAGTCTATTTCTCTTCGAGCTTTGCTGTTGTCGATCGGAGACTTTGTATTTTCTTTTTCATTTTACTATTCTATTTGGAAAAACTACTTCAAAATTAAGTTTTCTTGGTTTGGTATAATTTGAGAAAAAGTTTTTAGATCCCCAAAAGTTTGAAACTATTTATATTTGTTCGCATAAACCCTTTGGCATGAAGTGCGAATAGATTCTCACTACTACAGAAAATAGCTATTGACGAGGGTCATACTTTTATATAGATGTCGGTTGAAAAAGAGAGCCGTCGTTGATAAAATAAGACGACGGTTAAAAAACATCAACGGCGGTTTTAACTGTAACCGTCGTCTAAAGTTACATTAAAGACGACGGTTACTTCAACAACCGTCGTTGATAAAAGACTAAAATACACGTGGCAGCAACATTGTGGCCACGTGTATGTTGAAGAGTATAGACGACGGTTCCTTTAGGAACCGTCGTCTATTGTTAACTTATCGACGACGGTTCCTAAAGGAACCGTCATCTATACTTACATAATAGACGACGGTTCAAGGAACCGTCGTCTATACTTACATAATAGACGACAGTTCAAGGATTCATCGTCAATACTTTGTGTATACCTGGGTAAAGATGACCGTTCTAAGCTAAAACCGTCGTCTTTTGGTTTTTTTCTTTTTTTTTTTGGTTTTTGGGGTAAAGACGACGGTTTTAGCTTAGAACCGTCGTCTTTACTCGTCGTCTTTACTTGGGTAAAGACGACGGTTCTAAGCTAAAACCGTCGTCTTTACCCCGAAAAAAAAAAAAAAAAAAAAAACGACGGGCCTGACTCTAGACCCGTTGTCTTCATCAAAACGGCGTCGTTTTGTAGCCGTGTTATTTGGGTAAAGACGACGGGCCTAGCTTTTGTCCGTCGTTTTTAACTCAGTGTTTTGTTCTTTACACGCTTCTTCCTCTCTAATTTTCCTCACTTCTTTAGAAACCCTAAAACACCCGCCGCTGTTTGCTCATCTTCTCCACTATGGTCGCTAGGGGTGGGCGCGGTCTGATTTGGTCTGTTTTTTTATAAAAATTCAGACCAAATCATAGATGGCGGTTTAGCTTAACAACAAACCAAACCAAACCATTAAGACTATTCAAACCAAACCAAACCAAACCATTCATAAACGGTTTGGTCTGGTTTGGTTTAACGGTTTAGACTGCGACATTTAATTTTATAGTCCAAAATAACTGCAAGACTAAAATTTAATTTTGTAGTTCAAAATTTAAACTAATTTTAATATTACAATACTAAATTCAAATTAAAAATATTACAATTCAAAATCTAAATTAAAATAATGTATTACAATCTAAACTAAAAATTAACAATTAAAAATATATATTAGTTATATATATAT
>QANX01003457.1:106416-207756 GCA_003254975.1 Ochetophila trinervis
AATAATAATAATAATAATAATAATAATAATAATAATAATAATAATAATAATAATAATAATAATTCCTTGCAAGTTAAGAATAACATCTACACCGAAACATGAAGATGGTTACGTTGTGATAACAAGAAGGAATTTCAAAGGAAGAAAGAAAATGAGAACAAATAGGTGAAGTAGAGCCCAAAGTCCAAAAGCCGAAAAGAAAGAGGAAAAATTAATTCCAAGTTGCAAAAGGTCATAGGATAAGTTTTTACTCATTGTTGGATTAATTAGTTCATATAGGGAACATAGAATTCCTTGCAAGATACTCTCTAAGTGCTTGGTTTTTCAAGCAAAATTCAAGCAGTCCCATGTTGATGCTGTTGCTCTTTTTTGACATAAAACTCTCTCTTTTTTATTTTATTTAATTTTTTTCAATTTGTTTGGTTACTATTCTATGGAATTTGGGTCTCCTGTGACATAACTCTTACCAAAGGACGGTGCCCACTTGGGCGGTTGGGTCCCTTTTGCAAAGAAAAACCAAGAAACGATGAATCTTTCAGCAATATTCTCAAGTTTGATCTCATGGCAATTTGACCAAATAAATATGCTTTTTTATTGTAAATTTTGCAGGGTTTTCCAATAGGACCAAAACCCATGTTTTCATTTTTGGTTAAGTTATGTTAACCCGTTTTGAAGAAGGAAAAAAAAAATGCATTTGAACAATATAAATTAACTCGTTTTTTTTCTTTTTTTTTTAATAAGAAAAAGGGTGAATAAAAATGTTTTTCTTTAACTTTGGAAAAACTACCAGAAAAGCTTAAAAAAGTAGTAGGCATTCTTGATTGTACAATTTTGGTCTTTGGAAAAGATTCGGAATTCAAGCTGACAGCTAAATTGTACGAGGAGAGAGCAACAGCTATATATTTCATGGGTTTTTTTTTTTTTTTGTGAAAGTATTTCATGGGTTATTGATACTTTCTATTTGGTTCCTTTATTATTTTTTCTTCCAAATTTTTATATGAGTAACATTCTTAAACTCTTGGAGAATAATAATTTTTTAAAATTTCTTTTTCTTTATGAGTTAATTTTATATACATTTTTCTATAAAGTTTGATTTAAATATAATTTAATTTTTTTTATTTCAAAAATATCACAATTTATTTATAAATTTCAAATAATTATCATTTTTTCAATATTTTAACCTTTCAAAATAATATCACTACTATAAAAGTGTTATATGTAATTTTTAAAATAGTAAATATTAAATTGAGATTAATACAAATTTTCTAAAAGTCAAAATAAAATATTCTGCATTCTCGTTCATTATTCAAAAAAGTGAAAATTCCATAATTGGAATTATACAGTTCAATCAAATTTTATGTGACATTTTAAATGATTATTATTAAAAAAATTATTTTTATTAGTTTTAGTATTAAAAAACTTAAATATTCTCCACTAAAATTTATTGGATAAACTACAGTTATACTCGGAATCATCACCAATGATAACAAATATCAAGACAAATTATTTATGAACCTCAGTTAAGAAACTGTAATAGGCAATTTCATCCAAAGCTCACAGGCTTGTACGCATTTCAAGCTAAGGATTTGGTAAGAATTATTGGAAAAAAGAAGAAGATATAAATGACTTTCTACCACTGGACACACAAGGAGAGAGCGCCAAAACACATGTAAGATTATGAATCGTATTTAACTATTAACTATTCATCGCTGACTTTTACACCAAGCATTGTTATTGCCCAAAAACCATGATCTCGTGGACCAAAATACCAAAACCCACCCTTCTATACTCACACTTCCAAATGCACCAAAACCAATTTCACCGCCTACATTACACTTTTCAAAACATTGTCATTACAGCAAACCAGTGCTTCCAAATGGGTTGTTAGGATGTGAGTGAGGCACATGATTTGCTGCAGGAAAAGCTCCGAATCCAGCATCACCAAAAGGATTTGTTGGGCCCATTATCAAATGCTGCTGAGGCTGAGGCAATGGCTGGTAAGTAGGTTGGTAAGGACCAAAGGGATTGGACTGCTGCTGTTGACCCATTGCAGCCATTTGAACTCCAGGTGGAGGAGCAATGGTGTTTGATAAAGCAAACGGATCTGGTACCTCAAATGGATTCGGGGCTGGTGCTCCATAAACAGGCTGCTGGGAAGCTCTATATGCTCCTTCATCGTACAAACTACTTAGAGTAAGCGAATCCAAACCGCCAGCCTGAAATTGGAGGCAAAGATAAATGATGAGATAATTCAAGCTGTGTGAAAACAACTCAGATTTAGCTACAAATATCAAAGCATATTCCGTTGCAGGTCTATCTTATTTTAAAGAAACTCATTTTACTGTGAGCAACATGTTTACTTCAAAATGCAGTTTCATGATGCAAAACAAATCAGACTGAAACTTTGAACTATACAGCATTTTCAGCTCGCTTTCATTATTATCTCATTTTCATTTTGCTAATATGATTATTTAAATCCTAGTCAGATAGGGTTCCTTTTATATTTATCAATTTGGATTCCTCTACCCCAGCATCTTGGAATATCGTCCTTTGATTATGGCAGTCAAGCAACCAGTAAAAAGCTGCTACTCGTGTATTTCTTGGTACAATAGCCACAAAGAATACCCATAATGACAATAACAAATTAAACTTAGAAAACAATAAAGGACCTACCAATTGCCTATCAGTTTGTGCTGAAATGTTGGTACTTGGAGTGGTGACTAGTGCTAGCTCCCATCCAGTAGGATCAAAAGCACTAGAATTAAATGTTGGAGCAGCACCTGCAAATATGCAACATTAATCTCCAAGCCACCAAGATATAAACTAGTGCATAATGGGAAAAACGAGGACATAAATGAGGAAAGACAACATTACCAGGTTCAGATGGTACTATGGCTAAAGCCAAAGCATTTCTTTCCTCTATTGCAGATACATCAGGGGTAACATGATTTAATCCCTGAAACCGCGGAAGTGAAATTTGACAAGGATGCAGAGAGGCTAGATAAAATGATGAACAACAAAAGGAACAAAATATATTTGGAACAAGCCAATATTAAAAACACGTGACTTAAATCTGATAATCTACCAGTAAATCTTCTGTGTCCAGGCTGCTTTGAGGAGGAGGTGGAGGAGGAGGAGGAGGAGTTTCAGTTTCGACATTAGATACAACAACTAATGTTTGTTGCTCAGGTCCATCATTGGGTAACTTTGTTTCTTCACTAAACTCTTCTTCTTCAGGTTTGTATGTCAACTGAAGCTGTTTATTACAAGTTTACAACCACATGTTAAGCTATTTCCACAGATAACAATTGCAACATTTTTTGTTAAACACTTGAAAATTAGTATAAAACTAAATTTATAACGGAAAATGGGAAAATAAATAAAATATTTGAAACGATATCAGGTAAAAAGGTATACTTTCTCCAACATAAAGAAAGTGTAAGCGTGAGAGAGAGATAGACTGACCATTGGCTCACTTGGAACAGAAACCACACGTGGTGCCTCTCTTATATACTCTTCCATTGTATTAAGAAATGATTGTGGAGGCTGGATGAGTGTTAACAAAGTAGTTAATTTGCAGGAATACAGACATTTAAGCAGAGAGATTATAAATATATATAATGTCAAAATATTGAACAATATCAATGTTCTTACCTCTCTTAAAACAGGAAACTGGAAGTTTCTGGCAAGTTCCAATCCTTTGCAAATTTCATAGAAATCAGAGAGGCTTGCAGCCTGCAGTAAAGGTCCAAGGTTTATTAACAGCATTCTAAGTGAACATCTTAAAGATCTTTTGTGCTAAATAGAAAGGACTACATGGCAGCACATGAAATAGCTTAAAGAATACACTTAAAAGTGAGTTTTTAATTCCACATCATCACCTGCTGCCCAGCTCGTTTGTAGACATCAAGGGCTTTGATAGCTTCATGTCTTGGCATCTCAAAGAACTGCAATGAAATCAGATTGCTTATAGCAAGCAAATTCAAAGCACAAATACAATATTGCTAAAATTCAATGATCCTTTTACAAATGATAAAAGTGATTTACCTTATCAACAAGATTGATTATTCCATCATTTATAGCACAATATATTTTAAAGCTCTCTTTCAGTACCTGAAAAGATTTAGAAATCAACAAAAGAAAAAAAAATTGAACAAAGTTTTGTTGCCATTTGCATGGGACAGGACAACAGACAGGATGACTTCGTGTCACAGATTCTTTCTTTAAATTAGTAAAGATCACAAATGTGCTCACATAATTGAAGATACATGAGGAACAAAAAAAAAGTATTAACGACATGATTAACAATGCTTCACATTTAGAAACAAGAAAGAAATGTAACATTATCATTAAGCTATGATAAATCAAAGCAAACATTTCAAATTTCAGGTTTTGTTAACAGTTGACAGTCCAATATAAGTTGCATAATTCTGTTAAGAGTTTATTTGTAGCTAATCATCAAATTGACAGATTTGCATTCCATTTGTTTATGTTTATGTTTTGCTAATTCATGGGCAAGGTATGATAAAGTTCTTTTGGTTAAATCTAACATGCTCTAAGAAATACCTATAACTTCTTTATTAAATTAGTAGATGGGTCAGAGATCGATGCATGAGGAAGAAGTGAATATCTATATCATCATAATCCACACAAAATGTCAACAACAGAAACATTAAAGTGTTTCATGAACAGGAATTTAGACAGGATTTCAAACAGCCAAATAAACAACTGCTAATATATGGGGCATTTAGATCTTGCATATCCAAAAAACTCAGGGAACAATTATTCAGTACTAAAATTTGTTTACTCTTTGTATCAAGCTTTTTTATGAACTCTTTTATTCATTATATTTGTTTCAAGTATTTTACAATCTTGTTAACATTCACTTAAGGATAAAAGCATCAATGTATTAGTTGAACTTCAATATCTTTTGTTTCTGTCAGTTTTTACTTTTTACTGAAACCGATATATCAGTTGGTATTTCCATAAATTTGGATAAATGCTGAATCCTTCACTACCAACACTTTCTCCTTACCTTTAAAACATAGTAAAACAATTTTTAAAAAAAATCACGCATTAACATTATATAATTGTCATATTTTCAAAAACGAAAAATATAGCTACTTAAAATTGTAGTTCAAGAAAACAAATTCTGAAAATGAGAGTTAAACAAAAGAGGAAAAGAGAGACATACCAGAGCCAGGGCATACTGTATAACATAATTGCCGACTGCTGCTCCCTCTGGCTGTAAAATCACAATGCAACATTAATTACTTATTCCGCAAATATGGATATAATACCTACAATTAAAAATATGTATATATATCTGTAGTGTCTAGGTGAAAATAAGGTGATCCAATAACTCTAAAACTAATACCCGGCAACCAATAAGACGATAGAGCAGCTGTTGCAGGGAAGGCAACTGCTCCAACAATTCTTCACTGTCCAACTCCCTGGTTCTACTGTATCCCTGCATGTGAAAAAAAAAATAAAGAGTTTAGAATCCTCAGAAATGGAAAAGAAAAAACTCCAAAATACTTCAAATAGAGCTGAAATTCATATCTAGAAAACTAAATTGGAATTTAATATCTTTTTTCCAACTGATACTCTCTAACCAATAAAGACTATCATTAATTTAGAAAATGAAAAATGAAAATTAGCTATTTCAAAACATTCCAAAAAGAATATTCTGCCCTTTCCCCATATTATTGTTTTAGTTTCCATTGACATAAATATAAAAGATAAAATAAAAAAACCCAGAAAATATATCAGATAATAAAAACAGAAAAAAGAATAATAACTTAAGCACTTAGCATTGAACCCTACTCAGTAAATGAGCATTCAAAATAAATCTACCAGATGACGGAGGGCTACAATAAATCACAAATAGACAACTTTAGGCAAAAATGTGGCAGGATGCAAGCTGTAACCATATTTAACTCCCCTCTCAAGCCCACGCTATAGTTGAACAAATCTTGATTAAATGTCTTTTCATGTATTAAATATCCTTTATGGTTTACAAGGCAAACTGTTGCTTCGTAATTTTTAGATTTTACTGGAAAACTGTAAACATTGACTTTTTTACCTTCTCCTGCCCTTGGGCAGGCCTTGGTAGACGTTCAGCTTCAATGTCATACTTCAGGATCCTAAAACATTCAAGTCGTTCCTCCAAAAACAGTGCATAAGTACGCACCCATGCAGAGCAATCCCAAGCTAAAAAGAGGGACATCATAAGATGATTAAAAATCAAAACTATTCAACAATTTCAATTACATCACTTTAAAGAGGTGAAAAAAAAGAAATTAAAGAGATTAGCATGTTGAAAACTCGAAACTAACCAATAGGACTTGAATCATCTTTGAAATTGGAAAGTTGAAGAATATGTGCTCTCTGTGAGTAATTTAGGAGTTCTTCTCTGAAAGTAGGATCACCCTCCCTCAATGTCCTATGGATAACTATTAGAGTTTTCAAAGCTACCTAGTAAAAGTAAACATATGTAAGAGATCTTAAGAGAAAACAACCTGAATAAATACAGAGATATATATATATATATAAGGTAGCAATGTATGTTTATGTTATAGTGAGTTTCATCACCCTTGGTCTGGAGAACATCATATGTAAATAACAAATTGTAAGAAAGAGCAACATCATACCGTTTCCCAATATTTTTCTTTATCTTTTTGACAGCACAGCTAATGCATAGAAACTAGAACTAGATGACAGTTGAGTTAGAATCTAGACATAAATTTACATCCTAAAGTTTGTAGCCAAGATTAGCAAAAATATACAGATAAGAGCGATGTATGAAAATTTTAGATAACTCAACAATATTTTTCAATTTATTTTTCAGTATTGTCAGTAACAAGTGAACTGAATTCACCACTTCAACTTCCATCCACCTTGCTACTATGCTAGAAGCCTAGGACCGCACCAAAAGGTAAGAAATATGGACAATTTTTGTAGACAGTATATTTTAGATAAACCAAAAGCTCAAATAAGTTACAGCATTTAAGTAATATTCAGTAGCAAAACAGCACAAATCAATAGCATATTAAAGAATGTTTACACATCTTACTACTTTACTAAAGGAAAGGAAAGGAGAAGGAAAGAAATGTTTTAAACTCAATCCAACAACTGCTAAGTAGGGTTTCCCTAATGTTAGCAAGTAGAAGCATGAAATCTTGAAATTAGAATATGTGCACTCTATGTGAGTCTAGCCTTACAAAGCGACAAATAGAAACCAGTATAACCTCAAAGAAACTTCATAAATCCATACACAGAATAAGATTAAGCCATGGCTAACCCAACTTACAGTATTAAGCACATTCCAATTTCCAACTCAATTCCAAGCAAAAGTTCAAAATACCATCATCACCAACTTTGATAAAAGATCCAAAAGAATTTTGAACTCTGATATATCCTTAAGCATAAAATGATTTTAGCTTACCGTCCAATTATGAGTCTTGGCTAATCTTCTGGAAAGCGCATGAATGCAATAAGCAACATCTGCTCTGGGACGAATTGCCGATGTGGCAACCAGGATTTCTGCACCCAAAAACAAAAAAAATAAAACTTTCACATATTCCGCCCCAAAATTCAGCGACCCAGAAAATAAAAATGCAAGAAAAATGGATCTGAGAAATAAAATAAAAAACAACATACTTCTGAGGTGTCTTTCTTTGGGGGGGCACTCGACGTGGTTTGTAGATTTGACTATGGCAACATCTAAATCCTATACTTAGAAAAAACAAAAACCCACAAAATTCAGAAAAATAAAATAAAATTAAACAAATAAAAATCAGATCCATAAAAATGATTTGCTTTCCTTCATATAATTGTTCAAATATACAAAAAATAATATCAGAATTACTTAAATTAACATCCTCATCCCCCCTCCTAAAAAGAAAAAAAGAAAATTTGTACCGCATAATCGCTGTTGACGTGTGCGAGACCGACTTTGGTGGAGTCCTTGAGAGCACCATAAGCTTTCCTCCAAGTTTGAAGCGTGCCCATTTGTAAGCACCTCCTCTTCACCGCTTAGATCGCTCTCTCTCTCTCTCTAATTTCCTTTTCTGGATTAATCAAAAATACAGATAATACGTGGGCTTGAAAGCTTGATTCTCTCTCGCTCAGAGACACAAAAACAGAGAGAGAGAGAGAGAGTGAAGGAGTTTCAATATGATGGAAAAAGGAGATTTACAGCCTGCAATGGTGAGATAGATTTGGCGTCTCGACGTCTGGTCGAGATGATGAATTCTGATACCGTTTGTTATTCGGTTTTTTTTTTTATTTTTTTTTTTATGTTTTTTTTATTTTTTTATTTTTTCCTCGTTGGCATTTGTTTTTTTTTTGGTTAATATTCCTCGTTGGCATTTGGTTGCGTCATCATTATTTTCATCGTATTTAAGTAACGCATCTTTTTTATTATTATTTTAATATAATTACTTCTTTTAATTCTAAGATTTATCAAAAAATTATTAATATAATAAAGAATCCAACTCCATAAATTAGTTAAAATTGTGATTAATATGTAGAATATACATAAAATTTAATAAATTTATGAATAATTTTTATTATTTATCACAAAAAAATAATTATTTACATATATAAAATTTGACACAAAAATCTTCACAAAATTACCAGGATATGAATAACTAATTAATTTATGATAATTGTTTTTAAAAGTATTTTTATTTTAAAAAGTATTATTTTTAATATAAAAAAAATGTTAAAAAATTTTTGAAAAATAAAGAGTTAAATATTTTATCAATTTTAATAGTACTATTTATAATTACTCTTTATTTTTTATTTTTGCATAAATATTTATGATTTATATTTGTTTTTTTTTTAACATTTCTACATCAAAATAGTATTTAAAAATTATAATATGAAAATATAATTAATATATTTAGTTATAAGTATGTTTAAAAAATTATAGAATAATAAATAAAATTTAATATAGAAAATAAAGTTGGCTCTCCATATTTAAAAAGCAAAGCTTTACTCTTCATTTTAATTTTTTATTTTAAAAAATCCATTAAAATTAAAAATAAAAAACTCTCTAAAATGGAGGAGATGAAACTTTTAAATAGGCCATTGATGATATTCTAACTTTTTATATTTCTAGCAGCTAGCCAGCTAGCTCTGTTTTCAAATTACCAAAAAAAAAATTTATTTGAATACATTTATTGGTAGACTGTCTTTTAGGTTCAAGCAAATAGGTGTTGCAATAGAATTTGTTTATTTTAAGGATTAATTTGATCTGAACTTTTAACTTTATTTAAAACACATTTAGCAAATTTTTTTATAATATATATAAAATTTCTACTAACATATACAATTAATATTATATTTTTATTTAAAAAAAATATTTATATACAGTGAAGCTACAAATAAATTATCTAAAGCCAAAAAAAAACTAAATTTAATATATTATCATAATTAAAATATAATAATAATTATCATTAAATATGTTTTTTTTTTTTTTAAGAATACGTGTACAATTTAGGCTCACATTATATTAACATCATGAATTTAGCTTCAGATACATCATAAAATATTCCTTCATAAGCCTTTAGTCAATTTGAGAACTAAAATTTTAAAATTAATTAAAAATCAAAAACCGATAAAGTGACATACTAAATTTATATTTTGGAGAAGTAAACTTTCTAAACATTGGTAAAATATAAATGCATTTTTAAAATTCATTTGTTGAAATAATTTAATAGTTGATAAGAAAAATACTAATCATAAAACTATAAGATCGATATAATATGAGTATTGTTGATATATATAACAATTATATAGATAAGTAAGGAGTAAAGCTTTATCCTATCAAAAAAGGAAGAAAACTATATCCTTCTCCAAAAAAGAAAAGAAAAGAAAACTATAAACTAATAATGTTCTATAGCATAGCGATCACGACTAATAAACAAATAGTGATTAAGGTGTAAACTTTGTTATAAAAAGTGTATATATGTTCTGTATATATATATATATACATATATATATATTAGATATATGTGAAACAGACTGCAAAATGAGTACTAATACTATATATGTGAAATAGATCTTATTCAATATTTGATAGAATTGGTATAAGAAAGAAGTATGGGAGACGTTTTGGTTTCGCTAAAAGAAAAAGTTCTAGAACACCATGTAGTAAAAAAAAAAAAAAAAGGTCTACAACACCATATATGATATAACGATATGGATGAAAACGAAAACTGTGTAAAATCTGCTATACAAAAACAGTTTTGGGAGAGAGAGAGAGGTAGAATAACTATAGATTTAACTAATGAATAAGATACTGTTAGTGCCTAGTCAAACTAATTTTTTTCTTTTTCCCCCAAGAACAACGTAGACTATGCAGTAGTCAACTAATGGACTCTTTCAAAATGCTTTTAGGATTATACCCTTTATCATTATGATAATTAATTGTACACAATATATATATATATAGAACTGTTAATATGGACACCGTAGTCCACTACTCAATAAGAAATAATTACATATCAGCAGTCCGTTATGCATATTTACGCGATTAATGCATCTGAGTATACACATCAGACAGATGATATAAACTGTTGCCCATTAAATAGTAAGCTATGTCCATATTAACAGTTCTATATATATATATATATATATATATATTTTTTTTTTAAATTAATCAGTGTGGGCAATATCAACCTATATATATATATATATATATTAGAAAAATCCTCATTCACCTATATATTAAACTTCAGAGACGGCCAATTTGCCACTAAATTGGTTAAAAATTCAATCACAATGGTTCAAAAACAAATCTCATTAATTTTATAAAATATCTGAATTTCCAGCAAGCTTCTGTATTTCCTTGTGGTAGTTTCTTTATCCAAATCCAAATACATTAGGTAAGAGAAGTACCATTACTTAAGCAAACCAATAAAATACCAGACTACTCGACCAAAAAATAAAAAAATAAAATACCAGACTGAAAAATTAAAAAATAAATGTTAAAATAAGGTGAGAAGGTGCATGTGCAGCTTGAAACATTTTTTATTCTATCTAATCTTTGGTGGTCTGCCATATGACATTAGGCTAGTTTTGAATAAAATAAAATAATAAAATAAAATAAAAACTTTTTATTCTCAATTTAGGCCCTTCTAGAATTGGTTGAACAACAAATTAAAGAAAAAAAAATGTGAGACCAAGAGAATATGTATGTAATCAGCCAATCAAGCCATTTCAGCAGATTGTAAAACACACAAGGTCAAAGAGGCTAATTTTCAAAGAAAGGCTGTCCAAATCAAACGAGACTCTTTAAGATATGTAACGAAGAGCAAGTTTGACTTTCAAAATGGCGGTGCAGTTGGAGGTCAGCCTCTCATAATATTAAATAATTAAATTTAAAAAGGTCCCTCTAAATTTGGTACCAATTTGATACGTGGTTGGCAAAATGAATGGCTCAAATGGAGAAATGCTAGGCTAATAGAGAAGAATCTGAAATATGGGTATTTTGGAGTATGCAGGGACTTGACTCCTTGTTTAATAGTTCAACACAAAGAGTTGTTTACCAAAAAAAAAAAAGTTCAGACACAAAGAGTTTGTTTTCTGACTGGAAAAAATCTGGATCTTCAATTCTTCCATTCCCTTAAATATTTATCTTTCTTTTTTTTCTTTGGTTCTTTTTTGGCATATGTTCTGTGTTCTTCACACAAAGCTTGTTTCCAAATAGACTTTTGTTTATGCTTGGTCATTTGGATCCCATCTATAATAATGTTCTTAAACTCAGAACCTTGCACATGTTCGTTAGGGTCAATCTAATAGCAAAATTACTTTCTTTGTGACAATGATTCTTACAATCATACAAAGTTTAAATCTTTCCATCTCTAATATTAAAAAAAAAAAAAATAAGCTTTTTTTTTATGAATAATAAATAAATAAGCTTGCATAAATATACTTTGGGTGTTTTGCATTTATGCCTCATAAGATTTGTGTGGATTTGCAAATTGTTCCTTGTATTTCATGTTTACCACTTATGCCTTATGAATTATCAGAGCTTTTGCAGTAACAATATTCCACTTTAACTCTATTAGTTTTCAACTGTTAAATGGCATGTGCAGCATACATAATTTATTTTTTCTTATAATTTAAAAGTTAAAATAGGCATTTCAACTTTTTTAATCTTTCTAATTAAACAAAAAAAAAAATTCTATAGAATTCTCTAGTCTATCAGGCAAAAACAAATTTTCAAAATTTATATTAGATATCTAACAATTTCAAAGTTCTTTTTTTGCATAGAACAATGCTCTCATCGATCTTTGCTTCAATGCATATATATATATATATATATATATATATATATATATATCATTTCTATATTGAATTGCATTTGCAAAAGAAAATTTTAAAATTAAATTTTTTTTTTTGAATTTGAGTTATTTTTAGTTGTTAAGAGTTTGAATTAGAATATGCATGGCGACCCTTAATTTTCTCTTATGCAAAAGCATATCGGCAAAGGCTTTTTTTTTTCATTTTTTTGTTATTATAATTAAGGAAGAAAAAAAGTTCAAATGATAATTGTACCTTTAAAATCATAAAAGAAGAAAAGTACTGTGCATTGCACGTTATATTTAACTAGAGAAAAATAACAGTGTTAAAATGAAAGACTTTTACTACAAAAATTTTGATAGTTCAGGAATCATAAATGGTGAATATGAAGTACAGAGGACGATATGCAAATCCGCACAAAGTTCATGAGCATAGATGAAAAAAAAAACCCATATACTTTGGGCATTTTGCAATTGACATTGGAGCCAAATTACCTAATAATAGTTATTAGTTGTTGGGACATTGCAAACAAATCAATTAATTCATCAATAACCCAATCCACTTGCATTAAAAGAGAGAGGACAAAGAAAAATCTCTTTAAATCTCTAAAGCATGAAGTTGGAACAAGAAGGATATGGCAAGCAATTAATATGCCAAAAAACCACATTGAGAATTATCTAATATACATAAATATATCATTTTGTACACTGGGCAAGACTAGGAAAAAAACTGGCAATGCAGATTTGAGTGACAAAGCTTCAGGATCAGCGAACTTTCTGCATCAAATGGGTGACATTCTGCAAGAGCCTGAATGGCCTTGAATAGATGTTTAGTAGTATAATCTGTACTGGTCACAGAGTTCACATAATCAGTTGATCCAGAAAAGGGGAACTGAATGGTAGCTTGATTGCTCCAGAGGCAACCAGGAGTAACAGAGTCCACACCGGAAGCATCCACTTGAATGCGAAAATCAGAATGTTTTTGCCTGCAAAATTAGCAAACAGCTCAAGTTCAAAAGTTCAAAAGGAGTTGAGAAAAAAATGGCAGAGAGAAAACTAACACACGATATACTATTTCTGCAATGGTTTTTCTTTATGTTACAATAATTAGAATATCGGAAAATATAGAACTGTAGTTTTCCACCTTGAACAATTTTCTTTAATGGGATTTGTCACTCGCTCTTCCTCAAGAGTTTTGACTGATGGTATCAGATTTAGAAGAGTTACACTTTAAAGAACTAGTGCTGTCACTGAAAAGTTAGTATAATCCCCTTTTATTGTACTTTCTGTTTTGCGGTTGCTTTGGTCGTGTACTCATTATTTAGTGACTTTGGGGAACAATGCTCATAGTTTTTGGAGATGCTGGTGTGAGAGATTTCTAGCTTTTGTGACATTTAAACCTTTTTCTGGCATAGAAATGGCCAAATAATGCTTCACACTTGTTTCTCTCATTTTTTTCATTTGGACTCGGTTAGATTTTTGTATTTTCTTTTCTTTTTCTAAGTTCGATCCTCTCAGCTCTCTCTCTCTCTGTTCTACTTGGATAGGTTGTTAGGGAATAAAGTATTAAAAAAATTATGATCCGGATTAAGCTTTTGGAGAAGTGGTAATTAAATATAGATTTAGAGGCAAAGATCCAAAAAAGTTTAGGTTCAAAAATTAACAATTTTAACTAAATAAAACACATGTAAAGATCCAAAAAAAGAGAGTAAAGAGTATGGAGAAAGCAATTCAACATACGTATCCTTTTAACCAAGCTAGAAGGTCCATGAATGACCTTTAAGCAAAACCATGTTTTAGCAAACTAGTACAAAATGGTCTTTGATTTCCTGAAACTTCCGCAATAGTATTATAGCATAAAAACAAGCTGGACAAGTAAACTTACTGGAAGACCGAAACCCTCTCTCGCTTCGATTGGCCATCAACTCTCCTACCTCACGAAGCTTCTTCTCCAATGGCCCTTCAAATTTGCCAGGAAAGTTCATCATCAGCATGTCGAATTTGACATTCTTTTGCTCTTCCAATTCCCTGAATCATATTTCTATATGAAATTCACAAAAAACAACCACAAAAAACATATAATTCCTAAAATAATTGGCCAAAAGCCCAAAAACAGAACCACTAATAAAATGGGAAACAAATAGTGGAAAACCCATCATAATTAGTAGAACCCCATTTTCAGATAACCACAGTAGATGCAGAAGAAGAATTCAAAACATCAAAAGGGTGTGTTTTTCCATGCCTGGAGTCGGTGTCGCGGAACCTTCCGGCGCCGATAGCTCGTTCAATCTCTATAACGGAGGGTTGCCTCGGCTTCTGTGGCTTCTTCTTCTTCTTCATCTCCTTCCTTGGAAGAATTGTGGTGGTGGGTTTGAGGGAATGGGTTTGGACAGGTGGTGGAGAGTGATTGGATTTGGTGTTCTCGGGAAGAGAAGCAATGGCTATATTTCTGGTGGTGTAGATGCAGGAATATAAGCAAGACATGGTGGCTTTCGCCTCTCACAGCACTGCAACAGATTTAGATAAATAAAACACCAACTACCAAATTTCTAACAAAATATCTTTTATATATGTACGTCAAAGATAGTCGAGGTCCAAAATTTTTTCATCAATGATAAGTAGATTTCTAAATTCATAACAAAAGCAGGAATATAAGCAAGACATGGTGGCTTTCGCCTCTCACAGCCCTGCAACAGATTTAGATAAATAAAACTACCAACTACCAAATTTCTAACAAAATATCTTTTATATATGTACGTCAAAGATAGTCGAGGTCCAAAATTTGTTCATCAATGATAAGTAGATTTCTAAATTCATAACAAAAAAATATAAAAAAAGTAAATATGTAATTGTTTTGATAAAATATTATTTTTTGTTAAAGTATATAATCAATTTCAGATTAATTTTTAAAAATTTGGCCTTTTGATAAATAATATAGTAGTTGAATATCAAATTAAAATTTAAAATTTTGGATTATAAAAACAATATTATTACACTGTAGTTGAATATTATTATCTTATATTTTTTAATTAAAAATAGATAAATATATTAAGGTTTATTTTATAGTGTGGACTCATGGGAGGTCAATTAATATAGATGTACCTATTCAATTTAAATTTTAATAAAATTTATATAAATTAATATGTATTTAATTTAGATTTTAATAAATATTATTAACATTGAAGTGTATTTAATTAAAACATTATAAAAATTTATAAAATTCCATTAAAATTTACATGTATATGTATTTAATTAGCACTTTGTAAAAATCTATTAAAATATGTAGATATTCAAAAAGTCAGTTCAAAATATTTTTAAACATAATAGATTACTTATGGATTTCAAAATTTTAGAAAGGAAAATATGAATAAAAATGTTTATTCCAAATTCATCATCCATTCCATGGATTTCCATAAGATTTTATCAAAACTTCTTACAAAGTCTGAAATTTTATTAAAATTCATGATTTTTTTAAAATTTATAACTATTTTAAAATTTATAAAATTTTAAATTGAATACATCTTCTTTCAAATTTTATCTAGGTTTTAAATGAGCTCTTACAATATATACTTTGTCCTCCTAATGTTTTAATACTTCTCCAAATCCAAAACGTTTACTAAGATTTAATTAAATCTCAGTTTATAAAAAGCTAATAAATGACGTTTTAAATATTTTAAATTGGATGTGGTCCAATTATATGCATTTTTTATTTTATTTTTGTGTGGGTGAATCCAATTATAGGCATACTCAATCTTCGAATAAATTTTACAATGCAATTAGATTTTTTCATAAATTATTCAATTATAGAAAATATTACTTTATTATAGAAAATGTTACTCTGTTATGAATCTTACAATGTTATTCTATTACGGACTAGTGTTACTCATCTATAACGGAATATAACATTATCCATAATAAAGTAACATTTTTTTAGAATTTTATAGTTAAATCCCAAATAATAAAAAATTGCAGCCTTTCCCATCTTCCTACTATAATTCCTTTAATTAAACGCCTTCCATTTCTTTTCACAATGTTAATATGTTGCCCCTCTAATTGGAAAGGGTAAGTTGCTTCCTTTGCATTTGATCTTAATTCTTAATAAATCCAACGGTCTATCTTTGTCCACAATCCATATTTCTTTTTTTTTGGTAAAAACACAATGCATATTTCTTACTTGCTAGATCAAAATGCATGGTAAATAAAATACGCTTCCATCAACCTCTGATGTTACTATTATACACAAATCCAATCCACACCATGATAGATGAACATAAACTCAACCCAGTTAAGTAGAGACTTTCAGCGATCTTATAAACATCGAGGTAAACATTTCTACAATGATATGATGTTCAACTTTTCAATGTACCAAAAAAGATGGGTTTTCTTTTGGTGAAGAATGATGGGTTTTCTATGATATAGGAGAAAAAAACCTAAATTTTTACATTTTCTCAGCAAAACCATTAAGCATGGTGCTGGTTTTTTCATCATGTAGGTAAAGTTCTCAGCAAATGAAGAGCCCGTGTCCAATGCCGTCTCTGCGCCAGAACAATCCTCCTCAGCACAGGTACTGCGCCTGCAGCTACGATTGCCAAATGATTCTCACTGTCCATGCTCAGATTATACAGTATTGATAAGCTTGCTTCCACAGCTCTCTCACTGCCTTCTTCAACCAGTTCCACCAAAGGAAATATTCCGCCCTCGGAAGCAACAGCTTGAGTTGCATCCACCACCCCTTCAGAAATTATTCTGTTTAGCTCTACAACAGCAGCTTCCTTTGCTTCTGGAGAGAAAGATGTTTTAATTTGCTCCAGAAGTCTCGGTATTGTCTCGTAAAGAGTTACCTCCATGTTGATGGGGTCCTCGAAATTTAGTTTTGAACCAGAAAGCGAGCCAAGTCTAACTAAACATGCAGAGATCCAGTCTTTGCTCTGGAGGGGAATGCTAGACTTTAGGATGCTACGCAGCAAAGTAGAGAAATGAGTGGAATCTATCTTGCGGCAGAACTGCTCGGAATCAAGCAGTTTCGTTAGCAGCCGGGAAGCTGCGGAGATTGCAAGTCCAGCTTCTTCTAATTCAAGTATATATTCTTCTGGTTTCTCATCCTCTATTCCGGGTTCCATGTCTGCTAAGCATTTCAAACATATTAGTATTTTCAAGTACAAGGAAAATTTCAGCTTTTTCATCAGTGTCCCTCTCTCTCTCTCTCTCTTTTTTTTTTTTAAATCATTCACTTTTCACCTGATTTGCAATCGTTAAAACTGTAATATTGGGGACACAAAATCTGTAAATAAATTTCTATACTAAACAAAATTTTTAAGATTCATTAGTCTCAAATGCTTGATTTGAAGTACTTGCATTAGTGGAGTAACTTTAACTCTTTTCCTTTATGATTGATTTGAAAAAAAAGATGCGTGGCACCTATGTACAAAAGGATACTAGAAATGCAAAGAAGAAATGTTCAATTTTCTTTTTTAAGGATTTAATAAGGTAAAATTACTTCCAACACGTTATTAATCAAACAGATAAATCCAATTGCCACTGTCCAAAGTCACTAGGACTTTTGAACAAAAAAAATATAAAGAAATCACTTACTTTAAACCTATTCTTGTGGAGGAAACAGAAGGTGGAGAGACATAAAACAGAAACAAGTATAGAAGGTTGTTTGAACCCATTGTTAAAAAATTTAGTTAACTTATGAATTTCTGAATGATAAAATCAATCTTTGACGATAAATTATTGATTAATGTTTAAAAGAAATATAATTACAAAAGAACAAATAATAAAAAATTTAAAACTTGTTTTCCAAAAAGATAGGCAAAGGAATAGCTCATATTAGACAACAAAGACATTAATATCACCATGAAGATTAAAAAATCAAGAGAAACAGCAGACAGATTTTTTTTATTTTGTCCTAAGATGAGATACATGGCAAAGTCACAAACATAGTTGGCAATGGAAGCAGCTAAATCAGAATAGTGGTTCGTTGATTAACTAATAGTTGAAAAATCAATTGACTTTAGTAAACAAGCATTAAATATCCATTTTTATCTTATCTTAGTTTGCATCTACTTTTCCTGCAATAAATTGCAAGATTATTGAAAAAACAATCGTAGGTGGAATCTTTAAATTGGATCAGATGGAAACCTTAAAGTCTTGATAGTAAAGAAATTGTTCTCTGTACCTTTCAGAACTTTTTGATGGAAAACAGCATCCAAACCAGACGCAATATCCACTGAAGTGACAGTGTCCATGCTTGGGTCAATGATTATTATGAACTCAAGGATGGAAGAAGCTTTTCTCTGTAAATTTGGAGGTGAAGTCTTTAAAATCTCAACGAGACAAGTAATGACTGCAGACTCCAGCACACTTTTTCTGTAAGATGCAAAGAAGGCAAATCTAACTTTTACCATGATATTTGCGAATATCAAAATTATTGCCTTATTAAATAAGACCAAAAGAATATGGGGAGAAACAAGCTGAACAAACCTAGTATTTGTTTTTGATACATCTATCTCTGCCATATTGCCAGTTACCCCCATGGAAACATTGGATGTTCTTGCAATATCCAATCTCTTTTTTGATCCATTAACTGGTCCATCATAAAACTGGAATCAATCAACATACTTGGTAAGTCAATTGATAATTACAAGCTTTCATAACATGTTTCAGGAGACAACAGACTAACCTTTGACTTCATTTCTTTACTAGGGTCTAAGATCCGAGAAAGTATATCCAACGTCTGCATCGCAACAATGATTCATGTGGTGATTAATTCAAATGAGAATCATTTTCCAAATTAATACTAGCAACAAGAAAATAACATGATTAGAAGATTACCTTTTCCATCAAGTTTTCAGAGATCTCTGGGCACTTCAGAATATCAATCAAAGGATCTATAACTCCTTCAGCTTCAATAACCTGACAAACACTATTGCTGCATTGAGAAAGAAAGAAAAAAATATTACCACATACTTTTTAATTCAGCACTCAGATGAATATATAAAATCTAGAAATTTTCCATCCTTAAAAGAGACAGTTTAAGGAAGAGACTGATTTTGGAGTTTGGGACACTTTGTAAAGAGTATTAGTGGCTGCCAGGGAACAAGGTTTCTAACCTGTCATCCCAAATCTTGGAGACATGTTGATGGCCAACACAGTATCGAATGTGCATATATAATAATGCATCCAACAAGACAAGATACACTAACTACATTTTTGATAGATATCCACTCCAGTGGTCAAGCTTCAAGCAAGAGGAACTGAGATGGTGAGATCAGAGATGGATGCATGGCAGGTGTTTACAAATAATAATATCATAAAATAAACCATAAAAAAGTGGAAAAGCACTGCCCAACTTACATCTATTCCCCCAGCCTGTAACTCTGCCCACTTTCACCCCCAATGAAGAGGGGGGATTATAGTCAAATCAACTCCTGAACTACACTAATTGATAATAGAGTACTGTAGAATTCATCCATTCTTTTTGCCATAGATGAATGTCTTTTCTGCCTGTTAATTTAGTTTTCAGCAGAATTTTTCTATTTTATTTCTTCATTATAGCTAAAACATATTTAGCTTGCAACTCTTGTGGTTCAAAAACAGACTTGAAAAGCGGAAGATAAAAAGATACCTGACAGACAACTTCTCCAAAGCACCAATTACAGCCAATTTGACAGCATGATCATTAGTGTCTAACAGCCGAATTAAATGCTTAATCACCCCAGCTTCTTTGAATGCTATTCGCATTTGTTCATTAATAGATGCGCCAGCAATTGACTCTGCAGCTCTTAGGATGGCTAACTCATTTTCAAGTTCAAGAATTAAAACCAGGCGAGCCACGCCATCCATCCATGGCAAAATCGTAAGTTGCTGGCTGCTTGACAAGTCAGGTTCTTTTTTTTCATTTTCTATATCAATGGCCCCAATACGAGCAAGAAACTGTTGTTGTGTTCTTCCAACTATTGCATTTATCTTGGCTTCATCAATGTTTACATTCTTCTCATCAACACTTAATCCAAGAAGTAATTCAGAGGCACCAAACCTGGAGGGAGTATTAGAAGTTCGTTCAATCTCTGTACCATCTGGTAAACTAGGCCAAGAATGCAATCCTGGTCTGAAGGACTTATAAGCAGCAGCACCAATTATAGGGACAGGAACCAGACCTTCCTCTATGATAAGAATTCTAAAATATTCATCCTTAGATAGTTCCAGCAATACACTTCTTGCCTCCTTTCTAATTGTTTTAGATCCTTCCACATCAGGCTTTAAAAACTTTGCCTGCAGCAAAGTACCAAGGCAATCAATTCAAATAATTTGATAACTAAAGATCACAAAGTAGGGGCACTTCTAGTCATCCTGTTGAAATTGAATTATTTAACCTCTATATGATCCAATATTAAGCCATCTATTATATCAAGTACCACTGACATGTAAATCCAACAAATTATTTGCCCAGTTTACCTATTAAAATAAAACATTCTGCGAATAAGGTAAAAGAAAGTCTCACCAATTTTGGTATAACACCTGCTTCAACCAGGATATTGTGATTAATCTGGCTCAGTGCCAAATTTGCTAAAAGCCCTCCTGCAGCTTCCTTCACCTTTATATCGTCATCATCCAGACACTTAATGAGTATTGGTAGAAAGTCAGTGTTCGCAATTTTCACTCTAAGCTTCTCATCTGCTGACAAGTTCCACAAAGTACATATACTTTGCTCTTTCACCTGAAGAAACTTTATTAGATTATACTTTTTCCACATCAAGAAATATGACATGAGAAAATTCAATGATAAGAATTAAGACAACCATCCTATACCTCAGGAGTCAAAGAATGTCGATTAAGCAAGCCAGCTAACTCTTGAATTGCTCCACTTTCTGCTACCAAATCTTTGTATGCATTAACCATAGATATTGACCGTAGAAGACCAGCAGCTGCTTCACATGTTGAACTTGAATCTGATCTGAGTAGGTTTACAATGAGATTTATGCAGCCAGGAAACTGCATTAAGGCATCAATATACTTCTTTCCTCCAAGTGAGTATTTCCATAAAGCCACAATTGCCTGTTCTCTGTCAAGGGGATCATTGTCTAGCCCAAGCATCCGAACAAATAAGGAAATGTAACCATCACCAATACCAGAAGAACTCTCATCAATATCCTGAAAGCATAGGGGCAAGAAGTGTCATCATGCAGCCTAGTCAGAACACGATTATCTTCATCAATGAAATATGTCAAGTTATAAAACAAAATTGGTGATAAATAATGAAATAATTGTTGAAGTCCATGAGATATTTCCTAAGTTTAGGGGGACAAAAAGAAATCCCAGAAGATTTAATTCTCTGCTCGTCATTGCCAACAGAGCAATTTAAGTTACTTAATTTTAGGATAGGAAAGAACCATATGGAACATAATCATATACTAAATCTACCTTAATCTGGACGAGAATTTATGATATATAAGCAGTAAATTCACATGTCAATTAGTTCAATGAAAAGACAGAACATATCATAAAGCTCTTATGATGAGTCCGTTTGTAATTTCATAACACTGAACCGAATCTCAAAAATATTTGTTTTAAACAAGCTTCAAGTCAGCCACTTGAATTAACATTTCTTTTAAACCCACTTGAAGAATGGTCATCTAAAATGGCATGAATGACCTCTCTTCTTAACTGCTCTATTTCCAGCGAAGACTTGGAAGTTTCTTTTGCCAGCCTTAATATATATAACTTAAACAAGTTTCTACTTTGAAGCAGATAAGAAACGACCAACTTAAACTCCCAAGTGGTATTCCTAAAATTGAAATCATAATTCATAACAAGATTCACCTTTTAGATTGAAGCACGCATGAAAGAGAACTTAAAGATCAATAAAATCGTACAAACGCCAAAAGCTTCAAATACTAGTTCGTCTTCCACAGTTCCACTTCATTTCAAAAAATTTCCCTTTCAAGTTCAGGGCACAAATTCAAATTCCTTCACGTGGGCAAACATGAAGCAAAATGACACCCATAATTTTGTTTAAACAACAGCAAACACTACTGGAAAATTAGGACAGTAAACAATAAAATTTGAAAATGGGCCAAACCCATATAAGAAGCAAAGCAATCCAGAACTTACAGGAGGTGAAGACTGTGGTGGGGTGGCATCAATCGCACCCCTGTCATCATTACTGAGCCTTGTGAAGACTAAGCGGCCAGAAAGTGATTTGGGTTTGAGTTTATAATGACTATGAAGAATACGTTGATGGGTTATGTAAGGAAACAGTGTTGGTCTTCTTCTTCCGGGTCTTGTGGTGTTATGGGGGCTGAGCTGAACCAGGCGAGGAAGCTTGAAACTGAAGGGTATTGAGACTGCGGAGGCTAGCATTTTGGATTCTAAACAATGACAATTCAAATTGGAAGAAAGAATTTTGTGCCCCTAAACAGAGCTTTTTTCCCGGTTTGGGTTTATGGTCAGACCCTCGTTATCCTGCAAAAAGTAAGAGATAGCAATGGTGTCTCTACCCACTTCTTCTGGTGTTTTCATTGATAACTGATAAACCCTGTTAATTGATTACCCAAAAAAAAAAAAAAGATAAACCTTGTTAATTTTATTTTTCATAAATTTCAATATTATAGGTACATAAGAAGAAAGAAAAAAATCGATTTCTAAAGTCGACGGATTTTCCTCTTACTATAAATTTCATTGCAGTCGATATTGACATGTAGAATGGGATTTTTACAAAAAAAAAAAATTGGTTATAATTTTAAATAATATGATTCCCTTCGAATATATGAATTATTTAGGTTTACTGTACTAAAAACGAAAAAAAAAATGATTTCTGGTTTAAAAAAATATCAATTTTTTCAAAAATTTTAAATGATTATCATTTTTCTCTTTAATTATGTTATTTATATTTTTTTAAATAATTTTATTTACATTGTTATAAATAAAAAATTATCTGTGAATTTTAAATTTTAATTGATTGAATTGAAATTAATAAAAAATTTAAAAACTCCAAATGAATTATTTCCTGAAAAAAATTTTACAATCGTCACATACTTGGGGTATCATAGCAAGGTCAGGATAAGACTGTAGTAACAAAAAAAATTGGTAATTTTTTATTAAATTTTTGGAAGATGGAAATGGGGTTAAAATATTAGAAACCAATTTGTTTTTTTTTTTTTTTTTATTTAATATAATTTAATACTTTTTAAAATTTAATTTGTTCACGTATAAATCTATACAATTAATTTGTGCAATTGATATTTTAAAATTTGAAAAAAATTACACATTTATCTAATTTACTTAAAATTGACAGATTAAATTAATTTAGAAGTCACATACATATTATTCTCAAATTTATTTTTTTAATTTTTTAGTGTACCAAAAATTTTAAAAAAATATATAAAATAAAAAAGAAAAGTTTAAAATTCATTTTATGGTTTTTTTTTCTTATTTGTTAATTTTTGGTACAATTAAAAGTTAAAAAAACCAATTTTGAAGATAATACATTACTTCTAAGATGACAAAATCTATCAATTTTAATTAAGCTGGATATATATGTAATTTTTTTTAAATTACAGAGTATTAATTATATAAATTAATTCTGAACAAATTAAATTTTAAAAAGTACTAAAAGTGAATTTAAACCTTTTTTTTTAACTTGTAAATTATTTATTGAATGATGATTTTGAAAAGTTTTTGTTTACAGCTATATAAAACTTTTAAGCTTATACACAAAGTAATCGGAAAAGATTAATGGAAATAGTACATGCAGAGGCAGAGCAAGACCAAGAAAGATTCATATAGTTCCTCCATGGAAGTTAGAAAATGTTAGAACTATATTGCAAAGTCACTAAAAAATGTGTGCAATTATTTTTCATGTGTTTATTTTATAGTTTTCCATTTCTCCTACCTTCTTCTATTTGCTTTCTTTATTTTCCTGTTTCTATTTGCCTATACCAAAACAAAATTGAATGCTCCAATAAGAAACTAAAAATATAGAACAACATTAGAAAGCTTTTAGTGTATATGCTCTCAAGACATCCATTTGATTCCACCTTATTTATTTTTGAAAGTTTGAAACAACTCACAGTGCAGTTGGATATGAATTTGGCTATTGCCTTCTTAGAGCATCTTCAATGATGAATGTGGATTGTTGTATATGTGGCATAGAAATAGACACTGTTTAAATTTATGTGGCATAAATGTACATTCAATTTAAAAATTGTTTTCCAATGGTAACGTGCACAAAAACTATTTATGATTATTAATTTATAATATATTTTATTAAATATTTTTAGTTTTTGAACAGATTAGACTTTTAAGGTAAATTTTACATTTTAGGAATCTTGACAATGTCTGACATAGCCTTCAGAAGTAGACACTCTTCTAGACAATGTCTAGGCCACGTCAGCTCGACATTCATTTTAGACATTACCATTGGAGTGTATTTTTTTAAAACAATGTTTATATTTGCTTATATGGCATGTTAATTTTAGCAATCCACATTCCATTGGAGATGCTCTTATATAGCATTTGACAATCTTGAATCCTAGTAGGAATAAGACTCTTGGTATTACAATCTCACTTGGAATATAACTCTTATTTGAAAAATAAATACACCAATAGAGAATAAACCCAATGCAATTAAACTTCTATTCCAAGTTAAATTCTTCCAAACAATCTTGCTGTTCCAACACAAATGCCGAGCGACAGATTTCAGCATTCCAACTGAAAAATGGAACGACAGATTTCATCGTTCCAACTGATGAACCAACATATATTGTTCTTCCTGTGATCAATATGGCCCAACGACAATCGTTCTTCCAACTGTTAGGCCTAACAGAAAATCGTTCTTCCTATGATTCATCCATGAAGCCAATAATTTTGCATGGCTCAAATATTGCCCCCTCAATTTTTACTTTTGGAAGAACATGTAAAAAGTGAAAATTGAAGTAATTTTTCCATTCTTCTCAATATATAATCCAATTAGCTATGTATATACAATTTATGTATTTGGTCAAAATTTAACTATGACCAAAATTTCAAAATTTCCCTTTATTAAAACTATTCGGCCATAACAATAAACTTTTGCTTTTCTCAATTAATTGCAACCATTCTTTGCCACTTGTCAATTCCTTACCCACATAAACATTTGCTCTTAAAATTTCAGCCATATATATTTTCATTCTTCCACTTAAAATTCTATTTTGCCATTTTATCTCATTCGGCCAACACACATACTTTTCCTTATTTAAAATCCCTTCGGCCATATAAATAAAACTGTTTCAATCAGCCATAAATATTTCCTTCAACCAAACACCCAAATCATTCGGCCACAATTTTTGTTCCATTCGATCTACATCCACTCGGCCAAATTTCCTTGTTCGGCCATATTCCTACTACCACTTGTTCCAATAAACTGCTTACAATAGTTGGCCTACGATCCTCTGTTCCTAAGTTAACTTCAATCAATGGATCTTGAACTTCTGCTTTAGTATCATCCAACTTAGATGGTGCAGAACAAAGATCTTTGAAATCAATTTCTTCTTTGACTTCAGAATCATCCTCCATTATACATTCGGCCCATCCTATGGCCGAATTTTCTTCTACATTTTTCTCAGTCAAATATGCCACTAACTTTTGAATGGTAGTTTGAACAGCTTCCATTTTTTCTTTTTCTTTAAGCTCACTGATCATGGATACCATTTATCTTCAGCTTGGACATTTGTATGGCCGTTGGTCGAGCCATGTCCTCATAAACTTCATCCGCTATCATTTTCAATTGTCGTGGACTTTCAAGGCCGTAATTCCCATAGGTCGGCCATACTTGTTGTTCCCACAAAATTGAATTAGACTGATATCATCTTTATAATATCGAGCCTCAATTGCATTGACCATTACTAGAAACGGTCTATCATCAGCCTTAATCATCTCAACTTCCTCTCCATTCCAAAACCATAAAGCTTGATGTAAAGCTGAAGGAACGCATAAACTTGCATGAATCCAATCTCGTCCCAACAAAGCATTGTATTGGATTTAGACTCAACTACAAAAAATGCAGCCCTAATTGACTTGCCCCCCACAGTAAGTTCGATAAGAAGAACTCCTTTGGCTTTCGTTGTTCCGCCAACAAAATTACTCATTGTCACTTCAGTATGGATAAGATCTTGATCCATTTTGTTCAATTTTTGAAGCATAGTAGCTGGCAAAATATTCACTGCAGCCCCATTGTCAATTAAGACTCTATTAACTGGCTTCCCATCAAAATGAGCACTAATGTAAAGTGGCTTGAGATGTTGAGCCATCTTTTTAGCCGGTTTTTCGACGATAATCTTTTTTGATCGTCCTTAAACCTCTTCCAACTTTGGTGGTTCCTCGATCACTATGATCTCAGGATTGTTGCCCCAACCTTAATAACATCCCCTTCCATCACATTCGGCTGATTGGGACGAGCTTCAAAAATTTGAGGAAGAACCAACGTCATGTTACATTTTACCCGATCCAACGATCCAAACTTAATCGTCAGCATTTTAACTGTTGAGGTCACGACCAAATTATCTTCATCCATTTGATCAATTTTTCCTTCTCTATCATCTTGGATGATCCTTTCATGAGTTATCCTTTTTTTTTGGTTTCCACTCCATTTTCTTTCTACCAGAAGATTAATCTGTTTTCACATCATTTGGCCGTTTGTTCATCTCTGCATGTTGAGATTTCGGTCCAACAAAGCTTTTTATATCTTTGGTCTTCTTAGGTTGGACCAAAGCCAATAATTTCTTTGCCTTTCTTCTTTGGGCATTCTTCTTCCTCAGCTAACCTTCTAGCTTCGGCTATTTGTCTTTGCAACATCCTCTTTTGTGTTTTAGTAAGAGATTGGTGAGCATTGTTCCTAGAATGATACCATTGGCCTACCTCAGTCACTGGTGGCCGAAAGCTTCTTAGTTTCTCGTTGTTCTGAGAAACTACATTCCTTTGTCCATCTCTTGGGACAATCATTTGTAAACCAACATCAAATTTTCTTCCTTGATAATGGTTCTTTGGCCATGCATTCCCGACATTCGGTCCAAGTCTTTGAAATACTGATCTAGGACTATATAGCCCATAGTTCTCCGGTGAAGACTTCAAAATAGACAAACCATTATTCCTTATCTCCTTAGGATGAACATTTTTTCCATCATTAATTTCATGCTTGCACCTTGTACACAAAGGTTAAGAATGTGCTTCTACCTTCTCACATGAAATCTTCTCCTTAGGCCTATATTCTTTCTTGTAACCTTTATCACCGGATGTTTGGCCTAAGTCTATTTTGGTCCGGGGTTGAGCCAACTTCGTAATATCTACTGCCGTCATGTTCACCATGGCCGATGGGAATGGATCACTATCTACCCCCATCACTTTCTTCCCTTTTTTAGGAAATTTCAGAGTTCCTTTCTCAATTAAACCTTGAATAGCATTGCGGAACAACACACAATTAGTAGTTGAGTGGGTTTATCCGTTGTGCCATTTGCAATAGGACTTGTTCCTTATTTCTTCGGCTGATGGAATAACATGTCCTTCAGGTAGGCGAATCACCTTATCAGCTAGTAAAAGATCAAAGATTTGGTCGGCCTTAGAAATATCAAAAGAATAGCTTTTATCAGTCTCAAACCTATTCTTCTTTGAGTCAAAAGTCAGTTTGGACACACTCTGAGTTCTCATCGGCCTTACCAAAGCTTTACAAGTGTATGGCCTAGTAGCCACAACTTCGGTCGCGTTCTCCTCGGCCACTTCCTCTTCACCCACATGATCTTCCGTATCAACCATGTGAACTTCATTATTGGGATCCTTGTAGTAAGAACCCCTGGAAGAATTTTTCCTTTGATATTCTTCTTTCAGAATCTCTTCATACCTGGTTGCCCGAGATACTAACTCAAAAAGGTCTCTAAACTCCATGCCTTCAAATTTCTTCTTCAACTTGAAGTTTAAACCACTATGAGCTATTTTCACAAACTCACGTTCAGGAATACCAAGATGACACCTATTCCTCGCTCTCTTGAATCGAGCAATAAAATCTTCGACCGACTCACCCTCCCTCTGATACAAGCTAGAAAGATCGGCCATAGAAACTTCTGGTTCAATCCGATAAAATTGTTCATGGAATTTTTGTTCCATCTCTTGCCAATTCTGAATCGATCCTGGCTGAAGATTGACATACCATGAAAATGCTGAACTAGTCAAAGAATTTGAAAAAAGTTTAAGCTTGAACACATCATTGGTCCCAAATTCTCCACATTGGGCCGTGAATCGGCCTATATGCTCAACAGTAGATTGATTCTCTTCACCCGAGAAAAGAGTGAAGTCAGGACACCTATACCCTCTAGGAAACTCGGTTTGGTCTATATAATCCGGATATGGCTTCCTATAAGATGGTCAGCCTATTTTTCTGAAAGCTGGGCCGATAATCTCTTGGACCAAATTTTCTACCGCGTCTTGATCCAAGCCTTGGCCTTGTCCTTGACCCTGGCCATTATATCCTATTGGTTGGTTTCTCTACCGACCAAGATTAATTTCAGCCTGTTGTTCATTCCTCCAATTTTGGCCATATTATTCAGCTTGATGACTTGGATGTCTAATATGCGGGGGAGTATAAGGAATGTTCCTAGGCTCATTAACCACGGGATGAACTGGAATCACTTCTTCCATCATAGCCCGAGGAACTTGATTTTGGCGTCCTAAAGCTTCAATCAGATTATTGAAAGATTCGGCCATTTGGCCGAGCAATCTCTCTTGATTGTCCTTCATCTATTGGGACAACTCACGGATTGACATATCGGATCGATGAGATCCTTCTCTGTCCTCATGTTGGACTTGATATTCTTGATCATCTTAAGGATCTTTTCCTCCAGGTATAGCCACAGGAATTTGGCCGGTACTTCCTTCTTCACGATGCTTAGAAGCTCTTGTTTCCACCATATTTTCAAACTCAAAATTTTTCTATTGTCCCACCGAGCGTGCCAAAAGATATGTTGACGATTTTGGATCAACAATCGGTCCCTAAGCGTCTATGAGCGTGCCACCTTTAAATTATGATAATGTAAAGGAAAAATAGTAATAAAAATAATGTGCGAATCTGAAATTAACAAACGATTGTGCTTAGAAATAGGGAACTAATTTCCAATGAGTTCTTTTATTGGCTTAACAATTAAAAGGATTTTACAAATAAAATTCAAGTAAAAATAATGATGAAAAGACTAAACAAAATTAAAGTGTAACAATTCTGAAAGTCTAAGAAACTCTAGAAACTTGAAAGCTTGAATATTGATTTCTGTAGAGAAAATCTGAGTATTTGCTTGAGCAGTTGAATGTTTGTGTGTGTAGAGAGAGAGAGAGCCAAAATCTGAATTCTGATCACTTTATATAGCCTTTGACAATCTTGAATCCTAGTAGGAATAAGACTCTTGGTATTACAATCTCACTTGGAATATAACTCTTATCTGAAAAATAAATACACCGATAGAGGATAAACCCAATGCAATTAGACTTCTATTCCAAGTTAAATTCTTCCAAACAATCTCGCTGTTCCAACACAAATGCCGAACGACAGATTTCAGCGTTCCAACTGAAAAATGGAACGACAGATTTCATCGTTCCAACTGATGAACCAACATATATTGTTCTTCCTATGATCAATATGGCCCAACGACGATCGTTCTTCCAACTGTTAGGCCTAACAGAAAATCATTCTTCCTATGATTCATCCATGAAGCCAATAATTTTGCATGGCTCAAACAAATGTCCATTTGAATTTCACCAAAAAAAAAAATTCTCCTTCGAAAAATGTTATTAGGCTGCTTACTTTAATAATTAATCCCTTTCTTTTTAAGTTAAGAAAGACGATCAAGTCGGATTACTAGTAAATAATCGAGTGTGATGCTTAAAATACTTACACCAAACATTTTGATTAAATGGTATATATATTAGAGTTATGCTCTGGAGCTCCATTTAGATTATTATCTGTTATGGTAATATCTTTCTGATTTAAAGTCAATTTTAATTTTGTCACTCTTGTTTAATTTTAATTAAAACATATTAAATATCAGTTTTAATTGGATATTAGTTCATATATATATACATGTTTAATAAGTTTAAAAATGACATGGTTTTACTATTATTATTTATAAAGAGTTAGAGAGATTCCAAAAAGAAAAAAAAAATTATGTATGTTAATTTTTAGAGATACAATAGTGTCCACACACTGTTGTTTCATTTTAAAAATAATTTAAAAGATTTGATAGATATTGTGTACCGATCCAGAAAAAATTGTAGATCAAGTGGTTGGTAGCTATATATGCAGTAGATTTGCAAACATTGAAACAATCCAAAAAATCGTATTTCAATCTGGATACTAAATTAATAAATTGTGTCTATATATATATATATACACAGTGACAATGATGATTTAATAACATATTTTAATCATATGGTATATTGCTTACGTTGCTACCTTTCTTACAATTTATACCAGTTTCTTAAAATTAATAAAAATATTATTGGGCTAATTATACTTTAATGCTCGTTTGAAGAAGTTCCACTTTCGGTTTTCAAATTGAAAACATTTCAATTTGAGCTCTTAAGTTTCAATTTGTTGCATTTTGGTCGAAGTGGATCTTTTCACTATTAATAGTTCTATCATATTTAAGCAATATTAAAATAAAATTTGTTGTAATTTTGACTTTTTTATTTTAATTTCTCGAGATTTAGACCCTCTATTTTTTTTAAATTACATTTTAATACTCTAAACCGTTAACCACCGTTAGACAAAAATTTAATAATTAGACCAAAATGTAACAAATAGAAATTTGAAATCCTAAATTGAAATCTTTAATTTAAAAAATTGAAAACAAAATTTTTCAAACTAGAAAGCATTATAATGCAGTTAACTCAAGTCTATTTGGATTATAAATTATATTTTTAATAATTTGTGCTAGATTTTTAATCTATTTGAATTATTTTATCTAAAGACAATATAAAGTGTTGCTTTAAGATTAAAATTTTATATAATTAGCACAAATTTAATCTTTAAGACTAATTAACTAATTAGGGTGCGGCATCAAGATACTCAAATATATGGCCAACCCATCTGTATCCACACAGTACTCAAGGTATAATAGTTTTATCCCTATTTTTTAGACAAAGGTTCTAAATTCGATATGGACATCAAAATATATATATATATATATATATATATATATGTATATATATATATACTAGTTTTAGCCACATGCGTTGTTCGTGTTTTTTAAAATTATTATTCTATTATATTTTTGAATTAAAATTTAGGTGTAATTTAAATTAATTTATTTTATAGTTTTGGGCTTTAAAATTTTCATAAAAAATTGATTCAATTATTTTTCAAAAATATATATATTTTTTTAAAATACATGTACTATAAAGTTAATACATAAAGTAAAAAATAGAAGAGAAAGTAATTGTAAATTTACTTTTATCCTAACCGTTTTTTCTACGCGTGCATAGTAAATGTTATATATATTTGATGTGTTTATTTTTTATATATAATTTGATATTTATAATGTTAGACTGTTAATAGTTATAAAGAAAAAAGAAAAGAAAATACCAATATAAAACATTCTATAGAACTTATTAAACATTCTATGCATAAAATGCAAAATTACATTTTTACATGCTTCCTCCTTATAGCTGAGGAATGCAAATGAGAATCAGGTTTTTTTTTTCATTCTAATTTTTTACCAAACAACTCTCAGTCACATATAGGAAAAAAATAAAAAGAATAAATGCAAATCGAATCTCAAAAATAAAAAATTTATTTTAGTTAGAATTGAAGCAATACATATTTAAAATCTAAATATCATTCGATAGAGCTAGCCAAGACTCAAAATCAACTTTTAGTTGAGCAGTAAAGGAGATCACAAGTTAGAACAAAGACTGAGAAAAAGAGTTTTAACTTTTATCGGTTCATGTTACTCAGAATATTACAATTTCCTTTACTTTTCTCCCTCTTTCTCTAGAAACAATCTAAGATACTTACCATTGTTTCTCCTGGTTCAATTGGCATTTAGTTCTATGCTCAGCTGTGAACAATAGTTCAAAATGGTTGATCGGTCTCAATAAGATTTACACATTTCTCAAAGCTCCAAGTTTCCAAAGTAGATTCCATCTGCTTTAGTAAATTAAATTACTTATGGTTTAAAGTTTGTGATCTACCTGGAAGCACCAAGAAAAGAGACTCAAAATCAGAACTTATTTAACAAACATGCTCTACACTCGTTGCTAACATCTGGAAGGTGAAAATTCATAATCATCATTTTCTTTTCGTTGACTGAGAAAATATGAGAAGAAGAAACGAAACAAATAACGGCTTTAGAGTTTTCAACAATTAGAATCTAAGGAAAAACAATTAATCATTAAACTAAATTAGTTATCTTTCTCTTATTTTTTAGCCACAAAAAAGCTGCTTTTAGTGAGATCGAATACAAAACAATACTAGCAACACCTAAAAAATATTATCTTCACTTTAGGGATGCAATAGAGCATAAGATAAGACACAATCAAATTTTTCAAAAATTTCCATTTTAATCAAACACTGCAATGGTCAAAGTCCATAAAAAATAATGTTACTCATGTAAAGAACTCGATGTTTATTTACAAGTCAATGATTTCTAAGGTATCCCTTAGTAAAAATACGCCAAATTGATTGTTTTTTCTACCAGATATAAATTCATCTCCTTCTCAGATAGTGATAGCACTCTTTCCAAATTGTGTTTCTGTGATTCAGTGTCGAATAGAGGTTGAGAAAGCCAGATTGATGGTTCTGGAAGCAGCTGACCAGCTTGATAGACAAGGAAACAAAAAAGCTCGTGGAACTATAGGAATGGCTAAGGTAAATATTGATGTTTGGTTGAGGTGCAGGGATGGGTTTTAGCATGTGGGGTAGAATAGTATAATGGTTTGGTGGTCTGTGAAACAGGTTGCAGCTCCAAACATAGCACTTAAGGTACTTGACATGGCGATGCAAGTCCATGGTGCTGCTGGGTTATCTTCCGACACTGTTCTAGCACATCTTTGGGCCACAGCAAGAACATTGAGAATTGTTGATGGTCCTGATGAAGTTCACTTAAACACCATTGCCAAGTTAGAATTACAGAGATCTAAGCTTTGAAATCTTCAGGATGAACATAGTCCAATAAAAAGGGTACTCTTTTTGTAGTAAATTGAAAAGAGAGAACAATAAAGCTTAGATAGTAAAGAGCATTGTAATTGATACTGTAACAAGTAAGGAAAAGTGGCGATCAAAATAGTAATAATTTATGTTGCCATGTAGCTAGAAACACAGTTACAAGCAAAATAGCCTATAGGCATAATACACATGGTCCTCAAAATAGCCTCGAATATAACCTCAGAGCCCCAATTAGTGTGATCCTGATCATAAGTGCAGGATGATACATGATGGGCTAGTGTCAAAACCTTTTTGGACTTGATCGTCCTTTCACAATGTTATATGGTCCAAGCTCAGTAAGTATTGAATCTCCTTGTCTGGACATAGTATATGCAATGATAATTAATCCATTGAAGGAGTTGATAACATCTTAAAAATATAACATTTATTAAATGTCATGGAAAAAGGTCTCATGATCTCAATATAACAACTTTGATAAAAGGGATATCACTGAACATATAACAGTGGAGACTCACTTTTCAAAGATTTTTCACAAAATTACCTTTTAATAGAACATTCAATGTTGGTTGCATCAGAAGAGGCAACTTTTGGTTTTGTCATTGCAAATCCTGATATGATTTTCTCCCCGAGCAAAGGAACCAGCCATTCAAGTAGTTGATCTTTATTTCCATAGTGCAACAATACCTAACATGAAAGGTTAACTGTTGTTAGAACATAATAATTACATGCATGATGACCGTAAAAGGTATTATGTGAGAAAGGTTACTTATGTCACTGCTGATTAAGTTGAAGAATTCAAAAGTTTATATTGTTCTGTCTTTCCTATGTACTTCTTATAGATACACTCTTTATCAATAAGGGTGTACCAGTGAAATTTTTTCTTCTTGCAAAGACATCTTAAGAATAGACAAAAGAATACTGATCTAACACTGATTGATCATCCATTAATTATCTAAAACTTTCATCTTACTTCCATATTTTCTGTGTCAGGAGCACGGTAACTGAACACATGTAGTGCCCAAACAGAATGACCCATGATCTCACAGAGGTAACCATATTCAAGATTAAGCATACATGTAAATTGTATAAATCTGTGGTGATATATTGTTTGTGCATTTTGAATCAAATAAAGTTGTGGAAGAGAAACTAAATATTATACTCAACAATTAGCATTTTTTTTTCCCACATACCAGTTTTCCAAGAATTAGCTCATACCTAAATTTTCTTCTTTATAATTCAAACAATACAACAACTAACTCAAAATCATCAAATTTCATCAAATTGCTTAGCACAATTGGAACCCTAGAGCAAAACTCACCTCACCCATCTCTTAGTAGTAGGCGAACCAAACAAAACTTGTCATAATTCTTTGAAGAATTACGCCTCTTCCTCTTTCTTTTCATACTGACACCATTGTTAGCAATATAGCTCCGAAAATCCCTCAACCGAGGCCTATCCAGACTCGAAAGCACGTTCTCATCCACACCCAATTTCACCAACTCACCGATCCCCAAATTCCCCCACTTCTTCTTCTTCAACAACAACCTCCCAACCTTCGAATCCTCTACTCCACAATCCTCCCCAACCAAAACCTCACTCTTAAACCGATGTCGTCGTTTCCCCAGAATGTCGGAGCTTTTTCACCCGGCAAGTCTTGGTGTCTGCAAGGAAAAGCCATGAAACAAAAAGAAGAAGAAGAAAAAGAGAGAGCAAAATGGTGCGAGCTTTTCTGTCGAATGGTTTGGAATGACATAAATCCCTAACATAAGAAAACGACGTCGTTTTTACTATTGATTTTTTTATTTAAAAAAAAACATAGAAAACGATGTCGTTTAAAAGAAAAAAAAAAAAAAAAATGAAAAAAAACGGAAACCCACCTAAAACTCTACTCTCCTTTATAAGATATATATAATAAGTCCTGTATTTGAGAATTTTTGATTTATTTAACTTCAAAATGTTTGTGTGGCAAATAGTTATTAGTTAATTAGTTGCATTATCAGTCGTTATTTTAATTTAAAAATTTAAAATGAAATGTAATAACCTTTAGTACTTGCCTCGTAAAAAAAATTGATTTAAATAAGTGAAAAATTCATGATTAGAAAATTCATATATATATATATATTTTGGACGTATGGGATTCAAACTCCGATCCATACCTTTGTATAAGAAAGTTATTGGGTTGATAAAACCTAGTTGGTGTCTATAACATTATCCTTTACCATTATTGAATTCAATGATCAATTAATGAATCCTAATTTGCGAAACTTAAATATCACGTAATTAATTGAACATATATAATTTCAGAGTCTAACTCAAGGGAACTTTTTTATAAATTAACAGAGCTTCATGACATGAATCCTCTATTTTTATGTAATTTTTGTTCATAATGTATAATTTTTAAATAAAAAAGTTCACTTGAGAATTTTCCATAACTTCATACCGTCTACAATGATATTATAGAATGTACGGGTGTGCATCGATTACGATCCAACCTATTTTGGAAATAACCAATCCAATCCAATTAGTGATCTTTTTTTGTTTTTTTAAATCCGATCCGATCTGATCCGATCTATACATTAAATCTAATCGAATTAGTAATTAGATTGGATCGGTTTGGTTAATCGGTTTGGCTGCAACTTTTATTTAATTTTAGACTTTTTAAAATTTAATTTTTGAGCTTTTTTTGTATCAAAAATTTGTTGTGCTTAAATTTTGTTTAAGAAATTATATTTTTATTCAAAACCTAACACATAAAGTGCCCATTTCCAAAACCGAACACATAAATGATTAAAAAAATAATAAGACAAATAAACATATTAAACTAAAACAAAACAAAACAAACTTACTACACTAATAAAATAATCGAGTAATCCAACTCCAAATTTAAGCTAATATAACAAAGCCTACATACCAATAATATTAAACTAATTGCCATATGTTTTGTAAAAAAAAAAAAAAAAGTGGTCGGTTCGGATTGGATCGATTTTAGTTGGTTTTTAACACCCCAAATCGAGCTGAACTGAACTGACTTTCAGTTTTTAATTTTTCAAAACCGATCAAATCCAATTACATTAAAATAACCAATCCAAACATGTTGGATTGGACTGAATCGGTTGTTTTAATCGGTTATTCAGTTTTTTTGCACACCCCTAATAGAATGAACGATCACACTGCAATTCACCATAGATTCAAACTATTATTATAAGTTTGTTATTAATATATTGGATGAAAAGATTCAATATCAAAACTTTTACATAAAAAGAATACTAGCATTGCTAGTAGACTACATATTCAAGCTGTTCGTGAAGGACACCTAGCCCAAACGATCTTCATCGCTATATGATACTCAACATCATCATCCACATACTCACAGACTGTTTCCCTATAGTTATGTGCAAAGTCTACTTTCTCAAGGAAACACGCTCCTTTATTACATACTATACGAATTCCCTTTCTATGCTGGGTTACAATAAGGTAGAAAAATCCTTTAACCAAATCGCTGTCTTTATTTCCATACTTTTAAACTCCAATGGCTTAATAAAATCTAGGAGGTCAGTGTCTTTTTTTTTTAAAATATATATATTTTTAAAATATGTTAAGTAGGGTGGTAATATTTTTTTCTTTCTTTCTTTGTTTTAGTTTCAAACCTGATAGAATTTAGAAAGTGAGAATTATAATCCCTAACGATTATTGCTATATGGGTTGTCTAATAAAGTATAGGAGGGTATGGGTGACAAGATCCTCTCTGACATCTCTCCATGGCTCTTGGAGTGGCCTTGCTCAGGGGAAAGCTCCACCAGAAACCTCCTAGGACATCTAGCAAAACCTTCATTGACCACTTTTTTTTTTTTGCTGGAAAAGAGAAAGTTTTATAAAACCAAAAATAGAGGCTTACAAAAAAGTTTTATAAAACCAAAAATAGAGGCTTACAAAACAGCCGGCCTAAACACTCTGGTTAAGAGGATCCCCTCTTGTCCAGGGAGACATAGGAAATAATTCATGTCTTCCAATTCCCACAAAATCCTGATCCGTTGCCCATTTTGCAACCATATGGGCAAAACTATTAACGGACCGACTACACCAACTACATCTAATATTATCAAAGCAATTATAAAGATTAAAAGTCTATTTGAGGATTGGTTCCAGCTTCCAGTAGAGGTTCTTCAAGCTTCCTCCATTCAAACATTGGACAACCACTCTTGCATCAGATTCACACAAAATGTTTCTCCATCCGTTCTTCAAGCTAATCTGGATCGCTTCCTTCACAGCCAAAAGCTCAGCAACCATAGGATCCGTGACATTAACTTTGGAAGCATGAACTTCAATAATATCTCCATCATTTCGGGCAACAATTCCGAGCATGCTATATCTCCCTCTCACAAATATATATGTATAAATATATTACAGAACCATAAAAATGAAATATTACATTACTAATATAGTAAAACAAAATAAGAATTACATGAATGCAGATTAAAGTGGATGCAAAATTTTTGCTATGACCTAGAAGGATGCCCAGGCTACCTGCATGGCAATGATGGATGAGTTCTCATTGATCCGAAAGTCACAAATTCCTTTGTGTCCCAGGAGTTTATTGCACAAGTGGGTATGCCTCCAGTTCCATTGGGGTGTTACTTGAAGATTTCCACATCCATAGGAAAGTCTTTTTAGCTTAGCTAGATGTTGAAAGGAAGTCTTTTTTGTATTGATTGCTAAGTCATGGAAGCGAATCTAGTATTTTTTGGATCTTCAAAGATTAGATGTGATATTCAATATGGATTAGCTAGCTGGTAAATAATATTCCAAAGCTAAAGGCGTGCTTCCATAAGAAGGTCATTTTCAGACGACCAGGACTACGTGTGGTGGTGTTTTATAGAGAAGAAAGGAATCCTCCTCTCTCAAGTTTGATTTATGGCATCGCTATAAGACGTTTAGTGCGTAAGAGGTGTATGAGATATTTAGCTCATGTATTTGAGGATATACTAGCTAGTTGTCTGAATATATATTTCGTAATGAACTTTGAGGGTTGCCTCCATAAAGGGGAATTAGTTTTGTTATTGCCTAGGTTTCTGATACAACTCTTATCTCTCTATCACCGTGCAAAATGACCCCAGTTGAACTAAAGGAGATGAAAACTCAGTTGCAATATTTGGAAGATAATGGGTCTGTATGATCTAGTATCTGTGTACTATTTGTTAAGAAGAAAGATTGCAGTTTGAAGTTGAGCATAGATTACTGACAACTGAATAAGGCTACTATTCGCAACAGGTACAATCTACCTCAAATAGATGATCCATTTGACCAACACCAGGATGATAAGTAATTATTTTCTAAATTTGATTTGAGATTAGGTTTCCATTAATTAAGTATCAAGGAAGCAAAAATTCCAATTAATCAACGTCCTATATATGGAAGAATCACAAAGTGGAGAAAGTAAATTGGAAACCCGATGAACAAATGCGAGCTCAGTATCCTCATTTGTTTGATTGTTAAGGTACGAATTTTGAAGATAAATTATTTTATAAAAGGATAGGTTGTAATTCTCCTTTAGTGAAATACTTAAAATTTTTAATTTTGATCAAGTTGACTAATAGTTGTTTTTTTGTGTGGTTAAGTTTTGGTTTTGATTTTATTACAGTTACATATATCTTATCTATACGAGTTCATGAACTTAAAACGCATTTAATTCTGAACTACGGTTAACAACTTTATGGTCAAATGAACATCATAAACATTTCGGTCATTGATCAATCCAATCTTTCCAATCAAAAACTGACTTTATATTATTTTTTTATTATTATTAATATATACAATCCATAAATATACATTTTATATTATATTTATTTTTTAAAACCCACCAATCACATTCTCTCTCTTTGTCTCACATATCTCTCCCCATGCAACCCGCCCTATCAGACGACCAGCTTACACGGACTGGTATTTGCTGCCACCCACCCTAAATTCTACGTCCAAATTGCAGGATCCCGCAGTGAAATCGCCAGAAAATGCCAAAAAATTCGACTGAAACTTTCCAGCCAGCGCTGATGGACCCAAGATAAATTGAGGGCACCACCTTTATCCTTGTTTTGTCAATTTTATTTTGGCATAAAAATTGTTAGCTATAATCAAGTAATTAGAAAATCCCATTTTTTAGATAGGATTCAGTTGGAGTTGAAATTGGACTGTAATTGGTTTTTTTATTTTTACTTTTTTATTTTTATAATAGGGCTGTAATTGGTTGATTTTAATGGTAAATGTTGATTCAAAAAGTTCCTAGAGGCTTAATGGAGCTAACCCAAGGTCCAACCAACATTCGCTTTTTGATCCAATCTTCGGCATCTGTGTAAATCTTATTTTACTATATTCCTATAATGTTGGATATGCACTTTAATTTTTCTATATTCTTATCCTACTCTTAGCACACTTTGGATACTTGAATTGTAATTTTTATATTTTTGTGTGAATTGTATATTTACATTTTTGTGTTTTATGAATCATATATATATATATATATATTTGCATAAAAATTCTAGATGGGTTGTTAAGATTTCAGCTTTTCGTTAAAAAAATTAATATTCGAATATTTTAATAGTTTCAAACATAATTTTCTTTTTAAAATTTAGGGTATCGATAAAATGTAGACATAAAAAATTAATTGAGGATGTAATTTTTTTTTGTCCTATAACAAATTAGGCAAAAAATATTTATTTTAAATTTAAAATAAAAAAAACAAAGTTTTAAGATCGAACTTAAAATATGAATTGTTTTAGGAAAAAAGCATGGAGTTTAAATAAAAAAATCGTTAATTAAACACATTTTCATTTATTTTTTCAGTTTTCTAAATGACACTTAATTAGTGGGTAACAGTGTTGTCCATAGCAGACACAGTTGGCATTGGGTGGGGGTGAGAGGCAATTCTAGGATCACCAGAATCACATACACTACTACAAAATAGGGTCATAGACGACGGTTAAAATCCATCGTCTTACGTGTTTAGACGACGGACACAAAACCGTCGTCTAATTAGGCATCGTCAATACTCAAAAAACATAGACGACGGTTAAACACCGTCGTCTATGTTTAAATATAGACGACGGTTTATAGTAAAAACCGTCGTCAATAATAACACAAAGACGACGGTTCATAAGAGTAACCGTCGTCAATAATAAACCATAAAAGACGACGGTTTCTCTTATGAACCGTCGTCTTTTTTGTATTATTGACGACGGTTAATAAACCGTCGTCGAAATAATTATATTTTTTTTTTAATTTATATAAATTTTTGTAAATATATATATATTTCGGCTTTTATATATATTCAAATTTATTTATTTAATATAAATATTTTAATTAATAATATATTTTCAATACAATAATACTTAATATAAAAAACACTAATAATAAAATGATTATATTAAATTATACAAAAGTATTAAACATTTCTAATTAAAATAAAATTACAAATTATATAATACTAACAATTACAAAATTTAAATACATAATTAATAATTAAACTAATTTAATCAAAAGATGATAACAAATTTGAAGGATTTGAAACTTCTTCAGTAAAATATTCAGCCCAATCCTCTCTAAATTCATCAACGTAGTCTTGCACCCAAACAGAATTTTTAAACTGTACATAAAAATCAAACAAATAATATTAATGCATTAGTAAACATAATATTATATATAAATTTACAGTTATGCTAAAATTATACTTACAGTGTTATGTAAATGAGACTGCGGTGTTGATGAATCGACATTTATTATATCCCTCATCATCATGCATACATAATATGCACACTCATGGCTTGTCGGTTGCAATGGTGCCTACAAAAAGAATATTTAGTTTATTAATATACATAATTTCTAATACTTTATAAACATTAATGAAATAAATAATTCATAGATTTTACCTTTCCGCCTCGCCAACTAATTAATTTATTCCTCGACCTTTGCCTCTTCGGCTCATTCCATAATGTCCAAGCTCTATATACATATATATATATATATAACAATTTATAAATAAAATAAATTATTAAAAATAAATTTAATCACTAAAATTAACTTACTAATTTTTTAAATTAACTTACTTGCTTATTAATCGCTTAAAATCAATATTAGCTTTGGTGTTGGCGGAATCAAAAAACCAAATATACCCCAAGTACGGGTCCATGACACCAAGCGTCCAATGAGCACTGAAATAAACGTTAATATTAAAAATATATAATATACTATATATTTTTAAGAAAGTAATAATTTCACAAATAAATAAATTTTACCGACAATGATATGGAATTAACCATATCCTATTGAAGTCGGGCTGTTCTTTCCACCGTCTGACCAATTGCTCAGCTTGGGATGTCAACATTTCAGGTCCATCATTCTGCACCACACGTGGATCAATAAAAGCATATAACAAAATCTTCCCAGTGCGGATCATATGTCGATACAGCTTCCTGCAAAAAATTGATCCACGTCAAATACACTTTAAGAAAATTTTAAATTGAAAATAAATTAATTATAACTTCAAATATAAATTTTTAGCTTACTTCATATAGAATAAGATGCAATCAACACCCAAGTCTTGCATCTGACAAAATTGGTCAATATCCACATGTGTCAGCACTCCAGGATGAGAATTGCCTATCATACCCCTCCCCATGTTGAACTGAAGCTGCGTAAACTGTTGGTTGAAGACAGTGGCATCTACCATCTTCATTAATCTGAGCTTCGGTGGCAGGTCAGAGATTTCTAATTAATGCTGACTTTCATTGATCGGTGGAGATGCCCGCGAATGTCGTGAATGTGGAGTACTATTCGAGTCTGAATGAGCAACTGCCTTGCCTTTTGATGCTCGTACTGATATCTCCACCTAATCAAAAAACAACATTATTAATAACTTAATTATAATGAATAAATAAAAACATTATAAATAACAATTATTAATAACTTAATTATAATGAATAAATAAAAACATTATAAATAACAATTATTAATAACTTAATTATTTACCTCTTCCTCAGGTAAAATGACTAAAAATCTAGGCCATGGACAAAATGACTCCACAGCTTCCCCAACCAATGTAATGTCAAAACATGGTAGAGGTAGGGGTGCATCAGGGACCAATACCTCCTGAACATTGACCCGCACATTAAGCTCCCCTAATCGTATCCCATGGCAAACAGAATCTGGATCGGTCGTAGGGTACATCAATCCAGCAGCAACTATATTATCTCTAGTGCATACAGCAAGCTTGCACTGTAGACCCTGCAAAATAAATTGATTAAATTTTTTATTAAATAATAATCAATATATTAAATTTATATTGGAGCTGGAGGAGTACTAAGATTTAAACTAAATTTAAACTTATAAAAATTTACCTCTTTAGGTGTCATGGGATATACTGAAGCTGGAGGAGTACTAAGATGTACTGGTGCATCCTCAGGAATAGTAGTGGCAACCCAGGTATTGTTCATATACTGATCTGTCATGAACTCCATATGTCCTGGGCTTGCCACAAAGTCATCCTGTGTCTTGGCGAGCTGTGCAGACAACAGCGTATTACTCTCTTGGAGGTCGCGAATCACCTCAGATAGCTGTCTGATGCGCTCATCCTTTGCACTGTCCCTCTCTTTTGTTGGTTGGGTTCTATGTCGAGGAATGTGCCAATACTCAGTAGGAGTCACCAATTTACCCTTCGCCCTAACTCGGCCCTTGTGCTCGGGAGTACCCAACACTTGGGTCAGTATATCGTTGGGCGAATCCAAGTCAATGTTGACCTCCCCAGCAGCTACTCTCTCCCGTAAAGCATCCTGTCAAATTTATAAAATATTAAGTTATGCATGTGCTAAAATTGCATAGTTACTTAATTTAAATAATATATGCAAATAAAAAATTAAATTTAATACCATTTGTTCTACAACTACAGCAGCTTCTAGAGTGCTAAATTTTCCCTCCTTTGATGCGTAGCCCAACTTCCATAGAGCATCTCGGGAAAGCGGTTCATCTGTGCCCAATTGCAGCTTCTACATGTTTACAAAATATAAATGCAAAATTAAATTAAAACAGTATAATTTAATAATATTCAAAATTACTAATTTTATTAAAACAATTTAATNATGAAAATATCGATATTGACGGAAATATCGAATGTCAAAAATACAGAAATATTGACATTAATAAAAATATAGAAAAAAATGGTAGAAATTTATAAAAAAAGATAGAAATTTTTAATGAAACTTAATGATATGCTTATTTATTATATACTTTATCAATTTAACTATAAAATTAAAAAAAAATATTGAGTAAAAATCATATTTATCATAATTAAAAGACTTATAGCACTCGCTGACAAAAACAAAAATGTTAATAATTAAGTAATGAATTAATCATTAATCAGAATAATAATACAAGTATATAATTATTTAATTATAAGTCAATATCACATATAATTTATTGGTAGTTTAAAATTTTCACTATCTTCTTCATCCTCATTTATAGTTGTGTATTGAGAGAAATATTGATCAAAATGCACAACTCCTTGATGATTTTGCATGTAATTGTCAATATGTCAAACATATGGATCTAATATTTCATGTGATTATATTTGCTGATAGTCATGATATAGATATGATGTTGATTGACTATATTCATAACTGCTAACCCTTAATGGTTGAGTTTGAAAATGTATCAATGAGTTATTATTTGATGACATTTCATAATTATCCATTAAATAAGGGTTATATTCACCATTAATCCCCATTGATCCAAAATTTGTAGATAAATATTCATTTTTTTGTTGTGATATTTCTATTGTACCAATTTCTTTACGCGTATAATTTTTTTCTATAACACCAATTCATGGCCCACGTTCTCTACTTCCATGATCCTCTTCTTATGTAGCATGATTGTAAATTATATCTTATATGATTATGTGAGGTGAGTTCTAAACTTTTAATCAAATAATTTTTTTAACTTGTTGAAAATTTATGCCAAAATAATTTTTTTTTTAAATTATAACTATTTTTTATTTTAAAATTATTATCATTGTTTTATATTTTTTTTTCTAATTGTTTCAATTTTGCTTTCAAATTTCAATTCGCCTAATTATACGACATTAGTTAAAATTTGTCATCAATAAATAATTATAATTAATAAAATGCTCTAATATTTTATAAAAATATATCATATTTTCAAAATTTCTATGAAAATTTTGNATATCATATTTTCAAAATTTTTATGAAAATTTTGACCAAATTATGAAGCAATTGCCATGGAAATTTCATCCGCTTTTTTAAAACATAGAAATCATATTGGGATCACTAAAAAAGTGATATTTCAGTGAAATTTCGCTACCGCTACATTATCGACAGAATTTCAACCATATGGAATTTCAACCATACGGAATTTAATCATAATAAAATGACTAAACTGCCAAGAAAAAATATAAAGGTTAGCGTCTACCAAAATTTTAAACATAAGGGGCTATCGGTGCAAATTATCCAATACGGAAATATCACTTTTTTTAAACATAATTTTAGATCTAATATGCCAACTATATGGATCTAATATTTCATGTAATTGTCTTTGCTGATAGTCATGACGTTGATTGACTTTGTTCATAACTGCTAACCCCTAATGGTTGAGTTTGCGAATGTATCCATGTGTTATTACTTGATAACATTCCATAACTACTCATTAAATAATGGTTATATTCACATTCAATCCTCATTGATCCAAAATTTGTATAATAAGATTCATCTTCTTGGTGTGATTTTCCCATTGTATAAATATGCTCACATGAAATAACCATCATTCATCATCTATCTAGCCTTCAATCAAACAAAAACAATGATGAAAATGAAAGTCATCATAGAACAATTGAAAAAAAAATGATTATAATATATAATTATTGTAATTTTATAATTATAGATATTTTATAGGATAAATTATATATTATATGATTATGTGAGGTGAGTTCTGAACTTTTAATCAAATATTTTTTGTATTAAAAATTTATGCCAAAATAATCTTTTTTTTTTAAATTATAACTATTTTTTTAAATTGTAATTAGTCATTATTTTATATTTGTTTCTAATTGTTTCAATTTTTCTTTCAAATTTCAATTCGTTTAATTATACGACATTAGTTAAAATATGTCATCAATAAATAATTATAATTTAAAATAATGTTCAAATATTTTATAAAAATATATCTTATTTTTAAAATTTAACAATCTAAATTTTTTAAAGTTTCCATGGAAATTATAGAAATTTTGACTAAATTATGAAGCAATTTCCTTGAAAATTTCAATGGAAATATTGCAGAAATATCGTATAAACTTTAGAAATTTCACCATTTTGTTTTGAAACATGGAAATAATTTCTCTATCACCAAAATACCGATATTTTGCCAAAATTTTCAATTTTTTCATCACTGCTTTTAGATTAAGTTGTTATTATTTGTGAATAGTAATAATAATTCAATTTAATATATTCTGAATGGTATAATTATCTAAATGACTGGTTCATAATAATAATAATAATAATAATAATAATAATAATAATAATAATAATAATAATAATAATAAATTTCTACTTTTCTTGCTTTTAATAAAATCCATTCAAAATTCATCAAAAAAAAAAACCTTATCAACAATTATAAAAAATTATTTTAATATATTAAATAAAAAAATGTAACAATAGAAATGTGCAATTTGAATGAAAGTTTGCCACTAAAAATTATAGCATGCGTATGGCAAGTAACGTTTAACGTTAAAAAAGATGAACCCATTTAATATGAAGTATATTGCAGGACTTTTATAATTCAAAGCCCATTACTGTTAATTCCAAAAGACATGGGCCAAGAGCAATAGTATATGAAACACCGCTGCAATTAAACCATTTTTATTTAATATTTTAGAAAAATATGTATAAAACTTTATTTAATGGTGTAGAATGGTAAATATCTATTGAAAAAAGCAAAATAAAGAATATGGATGAAGAATATTATTAGAGGACCTTATAAAATCTCATGGATATAGAATAATTTATAGCATATTTGTTTACTATAGCTGGATTAGATTAATTTTGTTCCGTGTTTATTTAATAAATATTCAATTTGTATTGAATCAGAATACTCAAGCCGTAGATTTTTTTTGAAAATAAAAACTAGGACTTTTGTCTTGCCGATTAGTGTGGGTATCCCTACCCTAACAACATTTCAAAGTCCATCTAAAAAGCTCTTCCCTTTTCAGGCTATATTTATTATCTATGTTTGATTATAATCTATTTAAATCTTAATCGAAGTGGACGAATATGACTTTTTCTTTTTTTTTTGGACGAAGAAGGATATTAAAAAACTGCTTATTAGCACTAGTTATTTGTCTATCCATTATATTTAATTTAATATCTTTGATAATTGAATATTAAAGACTTTATATTTAATTTATTTCTAAATTTTATGTTTAAAAAGTTGATGTAGTCTAATATAATTTTTTTTAAATGAAAAAGTTTAATCAATGTTAAGCAATCATAACCTAAGACTAAAACATAAGATTTGAAGGGATTCCACATGGTCGACTATTCTTCCGAGATTCATGTAACTCTTCAAATATTGAATGATCTTTGTTTGTGGTGGAGATAAGTCACAATTACTAATGCCCATTAATATCTAATGGTTTTTAAGTGGTCAAATTATTTGAGATGCTTTTGAATATGTTATAACTGGATTTCTTGAAATTATGCCACCCATCTTGTGAACTACTATTATCTAATCGCCCAACTTGCTTTTGAATATGAAAGATGACCTTTTAACTCAAATAGCTTAAAGGGCAAAAGAGGTTTGATCAATATTGTTATGAAGATTTTTGAGATATGGGTCAGAGAACTTCCCAGACTTCTCTGACGCCCACAAAGGTCACTGTGAACGAGGCCCACTAGTCACGAACAACCGAAGCCCGGCCAGTAAGGCAGGGCCTAGAGCAAGCCCAGGCGCGGCATGGTCTTGGACGATGGAGTAAATAAGCCCATTGACCTTCGGTTCTTGGCTTAAATACTTACCTTATTCTCCGAGTCCAGGTGTCACAATCCCAACTTATGAGGGTTCATAACCCTAGCATTCGAGCATTTGAAATGAAATACTAAGGTAAGGTTAGGGGAGTGGGAATTGGTCAGTTTTTTTCTGGAGATTTGAACCCTAAACACTCCCTAACAACCCTAGACCAGTCGCCATGGTCACCTTGGACAGGTTTCAGGAGGGCCCCTCGGCACAGAACTCTAAATAGGCTGTACGGTGGGATACCTGAAGGAAACCTGAAGAAGGTTTCTGGGATTTGCCTCGTGACTGATTTAGGCATCGGAGTGGGAACGCTTGTGACACCACCGGCTCCCAGTCTGACGTCATTGTCTTATCTTGCAGGGGTTAGGGACGAAATTCGGGATCCAGTCAGGGAAGCACTGTGTGGCATCAAAGTGACGAAAATAAGACAACAACATTGGCGCTGTCCGTGGGAAACTTGAAAAAAAAATATTAAAGTTGTGTAAAGGTTTGGAAATCACGTACGGCCATAATCACCGGTAAAAGGATCATCGGGAAGAATTGTGACCCCAAGAGAAGAAGTTTGGCGGCAAAACCATTATTGCGGCTAGGTTAAGGAGTGTGATATGGTTGATCAGTCAGAAGCGAGACTGGAGTGTAGTGGCGCCGAGCCCTCGAACAGGCAAGTCAAGGACAAGTAACCTAGAAGGACAAGTACTATCCCTCATCGGGAAGCCATAATTCCCAGGGAGCCAACAGCTTTGCTATCGCAGCTACCCAATTAGAGACGTAGTGACACGAGAGTAGCCCTACGATCCGAGAGAACCTGCTTGTCCGACGTGGAGAATCACTTGGAGCTCCAACAGGGCAAGGAAAGCATATGCGAGGGATGCTCGAGTCACGCAGGAGCAGTTTGAAGTAAACCTGACGACCAGGCAGTCCAAAATGCCACTTGGAGATCCATTCCTGTTAGCTTTTGATGATAGAGAAGCCCTGAGCATTCACCACCCAAATGATGATGCAATTGTGATAGCAGCGCAAGTGGCCAACCACATGATATTCTGCATATTGATAGACACAGGAAGTTCAGTGGATATCTTGTATGCCCCAGCTTATGACGTAATGGGGCTGAAAAGAGAGGCACTTAAGCTAGTCAGGACTCCTTTCTCAGCTTCACGGGAGAGTCGGTATTTCCAGAAAGGTTTATTGAACTCCCTGTCACGGTGGGAAATGCCCCTGACCGATCCACAGTGATAACCAACTTCTTAGTAATGAAGACCCATTCGGCGTACAATGACATCATTGAAAGACCCACATTGAAATCATTAAAGGCAGCAACCTTAACCTATCACTTGTTGATGAAGTTTCCTACACCTGGAGGGGGAATTTGATGCGTTTGAGGAGATTAACAAGAATCAAGGAAATGTTACGCGATCTCATTGCGTAACCGAGACAGTCAAGCAGAATCAATGGCCATTTTCTCAGGCCCCAGGTAGGAAAATCTTAGTAAGCAACACGAGAGGTTCAACCATGTGACGTGCTTGATGACCTCCGTGCAGGAACGCCCTGAGCAAACGAGAAACGAACCCGAAAATAAGAACAAGAAGAAGAAGCCCTCCCCGAGCTGGAAGGCTCGAATCAATCAGAGAGCAGTTCCTCCCTCAATGAGCCCCTAAGTGAAAAATCTCCCTCCGAGCAACAATGCTTCGAGCCAGCTAGGGAAATAGAAGTCATGTTGGAGGAAGAGCAGCCTGACTTTCAGTCTGGAAGCAGAGAGGACAGGTGGAAGGAAACGATAAGAGGAGAAGCGGTAAAAGACTTGATCGAAGTGCAATTGGGCATGGCCGACCCTGCCAGAACAACCAAGATTAGGAGCCTACTCCCAGGCGAGCTCAAAGAAGCATTGGTCGAATTCTTAAGAGAGAATTCATATGTTTTTGCGTGGTCCCATGACGATATGCCAAGTATTGATCCCGAGATCATAGTTCACAGGTTGAATGTCAACCCTAACTTTTGCCCAGTCAGGCAGAAACGAAGGAGCTTCAACCCTGAGCGTTACGAAGCGATCAGGACAGAAGTGGAGAAATTACTAGACGCTGGGCGTATAAAGGAGGTGCTATATCTGGATTGGTTAGCTAATGTGGTTCTTGTCAAGAAAAGCAACAACAAGTGGAGGGTCTGTGTGGATTTCACGGACCTCAACAAGGCATGTCCGAAAGACAACTTCCCCCTGCCTCGGATCGATCAGCTGGTGGACTCTACGGCATGTAATGAATTATATAGCTTCTGTGATGCATTTTTAGGGTACAATCCGATCAAGATGCACCCGCAAAGCCAACAAAAAACCTCATTCATAACAGACATGGGGCTTTTCTATTACAAGGTAATGCCGTTTGGGCTTAAGAACTCAGGCGCTACCTACCAGAGACTAGTTAACAAAATGTTTGCTCAGCAGATAGGGAAAACCATGGAAGTTTATGTGGACGACATGTTGGTTAAGAGTGTTAAAGCCTCATAGCACCTGACTGACCTGAACCAGATGTTCTCCATCCTTAGGAAGCATAAAATGATGTTAAACCCAGCAAAATGTGTTTTTGGAGTATCGTCTGGGAAGTTCATGGTAAACCAAAGGGGAATTGAAGCTAACCCCGATAAGTTCAGGGCCATTTTGGAAATGAATTTCCCAGTCAAAATCAAAGATGTCCAGAGACTGACTGGGATGATAGCGGCCTTGAATCGATTTGTGTCCAAAGCAACTGACAAGTGCCTGCCATTTTTCAAGATACTCAAGGGACCCAAGAGTTTTGCCTGGACAGAAGAATGCGAAGATGCATTTACTCAACTTAAGCAGTACGTGGGCTTAGCACCATTGCTGTCAAAGTCGATATTCGGATAGACACTCTTTTTGTACATGGCCATTTCAGAAACAACAGTCAGCTCCACCCTCATCCGCAAGGAAGCTTCAGTTCAGTACCCAGTTTATTATGTCAGCAAAGCTATGATGTCAGCCAAGACAAGGTATCCGACAATAGAAAAGCTTGCCTTGGCTTTGGTGGTTTCATCCAGAAAGCTCAGGCCTTATTTCCAGGCCCACACCATCACTGTCCCAACCGGTTACCCGTTGAGGCAGGTACTTCAAAAGCCAGAAATCTCATGAAGGTTAATTAAATGGTCCATAGAGCTGAGACAGTTTGGGATTTTTTACACCCCAAGGACAACAGTAAAGGCTCTGGCAGCCACCGACTTCATCGCTGAATTCACCGCTTTGGAAGGGGTGAAGGACCAATCCTTGGATGTTGAGAAAGAAACAGAACATAAGGACCTAGCCACATTCTGGACCTTGCATGTGGATGGCTCATCGAGTGAGTACGGCAGCGGAGCTGGATTCATACTCACAACGCCAGGACCTGATTTTGTTAAACTCGAGTACGCCATCCACCTCGAGTTTAAGGCAACAAACAATGAATCTGAATATGAAGCTTTGATTGCAGGCTTGAGAATGGCAGGATCAGTGGGAGCTAGAAAGGTACGAGTCTATAGTGATTCACAGCTGGTCGTCAGGCATGTAAATTTGAAGTACCAGGCAAGGGAAGGAAGCATGATGTCGTATTTGGCCAATGTAAAAAACCTGTTTGAAAAATTTGAGGAATGTCAAATCACTCATGTACTAAGAGAAAAGAATGTAGATGCAGATTTACTTGCTAAGTTTGCCTCGACATCAAACTCAGAGCTTACACGAAGTGTGCCTTTTGAAATACTTAAGGAACCAAGTTACAAGAAGGAGGAACATGCAGTTAACCAGGTGGATGACAAGCCCAGGTGGATGAATCCAATAATCGAGTACCTAACAGAAGGAATCCTGCCTGAAGATAAGCTAAAGGCTCGACGTTTAAGGTATAGAGCCCTATATTATACCTTGATAGATGGTGTGTTGTATAAGAGAGGTTTTTCCCTCCTTTACTTGAAATGCCTGGGTGCAACTGAAGCTGATTATGTCCTGAGAGAGGTACATGAGGGGATTTGTGGCAATCATTCCGGGGACCAATCCCTTGCTCACAAAATAATCCGTCAGGGATATTATTGGCCTACGATGAAGAAGGATGCACAAGTTCATGCACGGAAATGCGATTTTTGCCAAAGGTTTGCCAGTGAGCCAATGAAGTCCCCTGAATAGCTCACCTTGATCACTAGCCCCTGGCCGTTTGCTCAGTAGGGAATCGACCTTATTGGACCCCTGCCAATAGGCAGAGGCCAGACAAAGTATACTATAGTCGCAATTGATTACTTCACCAAATGGGTGAAGGCTGAGCCATTATCTACGATAACTGAAGCTAATACCTCAAATTTCATATGGAGATCTATTGTGTGTAGGTTCGGCATACCACGTACCATTGTAACGGACAATGGCAGGCAGTTTGATAATCGAAATTAGAAGGATATGTGCTCGAATCTGGGAATTAGGGCAGCTTTTTCAGCCTCATTCCATCCGCAAGCAAATGGACAAGTTGAAGCTGTCAACAAGGTAATTAAGAATAACCTAAAAGCTAAGCTGGATGTACACAAAAGGGCCTAGGTGGATGAACTCTCAAAATTTCTATGGGCATATCAAACCACACCTAGGACGGGAACTGGTGAAACCCATTTCTCTCTAGCGTTCGGGGCTGAAGCAGTGATACCGGGGGAAATTGGAGAGTCAAGCCCTAGAGTCAGGCACTTCAACCTTTGACAAAAACGATGAGCAAATACGTTTGAGCCTTGATTTGATTGAAAAAAAAGGGATACAATGCAGATAAAAGCGGTAGCATACAAACAAAGATCAGCAATGTACTACAATTCCAAGGTGAGGCAAAAATCTTTCAGGCAGGGAGACTTGGTCCTGAGGAAAATAATGCTCAACACTAAAGAGCATGGGTCAGGAACTCTCGGACCTACCTGGGAAGGTCCATATAAAGTAATTGAAGTGTTTCACCCATGCACGTACAAACTAGAAGGATTAGATGGAATGAAGTTGTCTCACTCGTGGAATGCAGAGCATTTAAGGATTTACTATCAATAGATCTATGTAACGACGTTAGGCATTTGTAAAACACTTATTTTTCAATAAAGCAAATGCTCATTCAGGAACAAAACGCCTCGCTGCTCAAAACCCTATGAGTCTCTTATTATCTGCTCAATGGGCCTGACTCAAATTTTAGCCGGTAGCTGAAGTTAGGCCCAGGTTCCAAATGAACCTGAGTCTCTTATTATCTGCTCAACGGGCCTGATTTGAATTTCAGTCGATAGCTGAAGTCAGGCCCAGGTTTCGAATGAACCCGAGCTTCTTGTCATTCGCTCAGTGAGCCTGACTCGAACTTCAACCGATAGTTGGAGAAGTCAGGCCTATGTATGTTTGTGAGTCAAGGTCAAGCAACATAAAACTCTTCACTGTCCTGAAAAAACAGGCCAGAGTTTAGAGGTGACAGCAGTGGGAAGATCACGTCATCAACATTACACTACGAAATAATAAGTTAAGTTCAAAATTAAGTTATCTTCAAAACATAAAGCATAAATTGTCTTAAAAAGAAAAGGCAATTGAAGGAAAAGAAATATGGTTGAAGCCTAAGAAGGGGGAGCGTCAGGTGCTGAAGCAAAGATGCCAGAGTCAACCTCCTCAGTGGGTGCCGAAGTTGGAGAACTGGAAGGGCAGAGGTCGTGGCCAGAAATAGGGACCTCTAGGCCCTCGAGTGCTAGCTCACCAGAAGGAGGAACTGCTTGGCCAGGAGGCTGAGACCCAGGTAGGGGATCATAAGGGGCAGGAAGGTCCTGGGACGAGGCAAGCATGAGGCCTAGGGACTTCTCCAGCACAGAGAGGTCCATGCAGCATCCATCCCTGCGTCAAATTGCCCATCATCCTGCATCACCAGGGTCTGGTAAGCTGAGGAGATAGCAACAACCTTATCCTGCTCGAGCTTAACCTCTTCAAGGGATTTTCTGAATTGGTTCTCAAGCTCCTGGTGAGCATGGATCCTGTTCTTCACGTCCTCATTTTTCCTCTGGAGCTCCATCTCCTTCCTAGACAGCACGAACTTGAGCTCAGTCGTGCGCTGTTTGGCTCCCTCCAATTCCCTTTCCACATCCTTGAGTCAAGACAAGGACATGTCGGCAGTTTGGAACTCAATCTCCACCAGCTCATGGACTTGGAAAATGAGACGAAGGCCTGCAGGAAACGACAATTATCAGGGCTCAACATGATATAAGATAAAGGGAAAAAGGGAGATACTTGGGCAAGAACTCACAGAAGCCAGATGACGCGATGCCTCCTCAGCCAGGGAGGAAATGGGGGTGTTGCTGCGTCAGTTGTCCTGAAAAGGAACTTCCTAAAGAAGAACAGCCAGTGGGCCCACCAGATGGGAGGGGAGGCGCGCCATTTCATCTTCAGCTATTCCCATGGCAGGTTCCTTTCCCTTCGAGGCACGAATGACCCCTTTCCCTTTGGAGGAAAACTCTTCCCTAGATTGAGATTGTGACCTGGAGGCAGGTTCCTTCCCCTTCAGGGAAGCTGGCTTCGAGGCAGACGTGGAGCCATGAGGAGTCGAATTGTGTGTCAGCTTTGCTGACTTCATAACCTCACTAAGGTCGGTTAGCTCCTTGGGCAGGCATCCAAGGAGGTCCCTCCGAGAACTGCTTCTCCCTGCCTGACCACTCATGGCTGCAAAAAACTAGGAAACGTTAGTTAGAAACATCACAAGATGAAAAGTATGCAAACGGGGAGATTGCCTCTAATTCATACCCAAGGATAATCTCTCCTCAGACAAAATAAATTTGTAGTCCCTCTCAGTGAGACTTAAACCCAGGATGGCATCCACCATGGTACAGTTGGCTTGACCAAGAAGATGGGGGATAAGCTCCATTCGTGACTTTGACCCCCAAAGCACCGAGGCACAGACACCTCATACCTGGTTCCTTGGGATCCAGCCTCCTAGCAACCATCAACAAGAACCAGTCCTTCTGCCATCTAGTGATTTCAAGCAGGAATTGGATGAATTTTCTCCTACAAGGATAGACATAGTACAGAGTCGTCTGCTTGGGAACTAGCCTAATCTCGAAGAGGGCCTGGATCTTTTAGGAGGTAGGGTCTGATTGAAGATGTTCCTTCCATAGCTCGAAGGAGCAGAATACGGACCTCCAGATATTGGGTCCTAATTGGAGGGGGGCTAGGTTAATTTCGGTGAGGAGCCTCCGAACAAAGGGGGCTAGAGGAAGTCTGAGCCCACAATCAAAGAACCAACTACTTAAGGCAACCTTTCTAGGAAAGGGGGAGCTGGCAGACTCCCCTGCATTGGGAAGTCTGGCAGTCACGCCTTCAGGCAGAGGAAACCTTTCCAGCACATTGGCCAGGCCTGATTCAGTTAAGTTAGACCTGGCAAAGTCGCAATCCCTATATGTGCCCTTAGGACCGGTTTGTTCCCTTGCAGTCCTAGTGGCTCTAGTGGCCCTGGTGGCCCTAGTAGTAGGGACCGAAGAACCTGAGGGACGCGTCATATCAACAGCCACTGAGGGCTCGGCCACTTCTGGCTCAGTCTCCTCTGAGGCATAAATCTCCACAAACCCGGGGTCAGCGCTTGTGGAAGAGAACACGCCGGCAAGTTGCCTGGATTTTCTTCTGGCAAAGGGCAGAGGCTTAAGCTCCTAGATGGGTCTAGGCTGGGGGTTGTGGGAAGATTGAAAACTGATAGGAACAGCATGCAATTGTATCAGTGGTTCACTATTGCTACTAGTAGAAGTGTCCGACATCTGAAAATAACAAGGAGGACTGTCAGGCAGGCAGGAAAGCTTCTATACTATGAACAACACAGACACATAGGGAGGAAAGTCCTATGCTACAAACAATATAGACACCTAATCATCAGACTATACAAGACTGGGACAAAGGGACCTGATTCCTTAGGGCTTACAGGGAAAGAATGAGAAAGGACTAGATGGCTACAAGTTCCAGTGAAGGAATGACCGGCCTAGGGAGGAGCCAGTGGCAGCAAGTACCGTCGAAAATAGGTTGTATAAAAAAAAAACAAATATACATCATGCGTAGTCAACCATCAAAGGGGGAAAGAGTCTTACCTTTGAATTTGGAAGAAAGAGTATCTGTGTGTCAGAAGTCTTCGGCACGACAGGTCTCCGACAAAGCTAAGCCATGAAAACAAAAGAGAAAGTTTAGAACGGGTTCAAAAAAAATGAAGAAGGAAAAGAAGCAAGCACAATCCCTTACATAAGAAGAACCAGACCGAAGGGTGAAGCAGAGGAAGACGAAGATCAATGAAAGATGATCAGAAGAATCCCAGAAAAATGGTGAGAATCAATGAACGTGAACTCAAAAACTTGGTCTGAGGAGGCCAAAACAAGAGGAAATTGAGAGTTTAGGGTTAGGTTAGGGAGTGAGAAAAGAGTGCCTACCCACGTTCCAGTGTAAAAGGAGGTGAGGCGGAGAGGTCACGTCCACTTTCTCTCTCCCACGCTGACGGTTATGGGAAGCGCAAAAAGCGTCTGACACCGTACCAACGTGCTCCAACTGTCGGATCAAAATGGACGAACTAGATAGATCAGGCAGTTAATAGTAGCCAACATTTTTTGTAAAAAATAAAAGAGTGGGCCTTCAAAACTTGCACCAAGTCTGCGCGAGGCAGGGCAAAGGCAGGAACTGAAGTTTCAAATAGGTTCAGAAGGCCCAGGCAGGTTTTTTGCCCCACAAAAGTGAAGACCACCCCGATTGAAAATCGGGCTAGTCTTGGGGGCTAATGTTATGAGAATTTTTGGGATATGGGTCAGAGAACCTCTCAGGCCCCTCTGACACCCACAAAGGTCACTGTGAACGAGGCCCACCAGTCACGAACAAGCGAAGCCCGGCTCGTCAGGCAGGGCCGAGAGCAAGCCTAGGTGCGGCATGGTCTTGGATGATGGAGTAAGTAAGCCCCGTTGACCTTCGGTTCTTGGCTTAAATACTTACTTTATTCTTCGAGTCCAGGTGTCACAATTCCATCTTATGAGGGTTCATAACCCTAACATTCGAGCCGTTGAAATGAAGTACTTAAGGTAAGGTTAGGAGAGTGGGAAGGAGACTGTTTTTTTTGGAGATTTGAACCCTAAACACTCCCTAACAATCCTAGACCAGTCGCCATGGTCATCTTAGACAACTTTCAAAAGGGACCCTCGGCACAAAACTCTAAATAGGCTTTACAGTGAGATATCTGAGGGAAACTTGAAGAAGGTTTCTGGGATTTGCCTCGTAACTGACTTAGGCATCGAAGTGGGAACGGTGGTGACACCACCGGCCCCCAGTCTGACGTCATTGTCTTATCTCGTAGGGGTAAGGGACGAAATCCGAGATCCAGTCAAGGAAGCACTGTGTGACATCAAAGTGGTGAAAATTAGACAACAACAAATATATGTTCCTAATCATATATATAGAAAAATTCTACAACAATGATATCTTTATTTTATTAAAATAAAAATTATCACTAATAATATACTGTTAGTGACAAATTTAAATGTTTTGTTAATGATAGACTATTTTAGTAATTATATTTCTAGATTTATTATTAAAATTATATTTTTAGTGACAATTTTTATTTTATTAAAATAAAAATATTTTTATTGTATAAATACTTTTATATACTTATATATATATATATAATGTATATATACACACGAATAAAGTTGTTCTCTCGGTAACTATCTTCCAATATATAATAGCTTAGGGTTTTTACATCCTAACCTAAAATTTTAATTTTAAATCATTTATCGATATCATTTATACACTTTGTCATATCAATATGTTGCCCTTTATAAACTAAAAAATAATGTGCAAGAGAACAATTCTCTCTCTCTATATATATATATATATATACACATTTATATATATATATATACACATTTATATATATATATATATACAGTAGGGTATTAGCAATGGGCGTCTATGTGGTTTCACATTTACGACATGAATATCATTCTTGGATGAAAAAATTATGAGAAGTACCAGACTTAAGAAAAACTATATATACATAATACATATATATATATATATATATATAAATTACATTACAATCAATATCTAACGGTTTTTCAGTGACCAAATGCAAATATGCTTTTGAGTAGAGAATTATTATTTGTCAACATATTATACTTCAATTTAATTGGTTATTAAAAAAGTTTATTTTTCAATATTAAAATTTAATTTTAAAAGTCAAAATATAATAAAATATATTAAATTAGCAATTATCATATTAGTTACGGATTCCACATAGGATTAGCAGGGCGACAATTAATTTGAGTTTCTTGAACCTATAGATGCAACCCAACTTGGAAACCGCTATGTAGTGAAAAATAATATAATGAATTTTACATTTATATTTAAAAAAATATATATTATTTATTACTATTAGTAACCGATTGCTAGGGAGATCTATAGTAATTTAGCTATTTAATTGGTTAATTCAAAAGAGTTAATTTTTTTAATTATAATTTGAAAGTAAAAAATTAATATATAAATATACATTCAATTAATATTTAATATAGATATTAGCAATCACCTCTGTAACAAATAACAAAATTATTTTTTAAAAATTAAATACATTTTAATACCTTTTATACCACTATTTTTCATTTAGGGACTACAATTTATTTCGATATTTTTCAAATCATCAAAAATGTGTTTTTTTCCTCTCTACTCCTAAAAGTAACCGGCCATCTAAACCAATCGATCAATAAAACCAAAATCCAAAACCAATCAGAGCAACCAAAAAAGCCTTAGAAAAAAGAAATTGATCCCCAAATCTCAGATCTAGTGCCAACGATATCGTACAGAGATGAAAGAGGAAACGCGGTGGTTAAGCTTCCACAGGTGGTGGCGAGAACAGTGATTTTTTCCGACTAGGCACCGAAGAGTCGGAATAGACATGGCCTTTGAAAGATGGTGAAGAAGAGGCTTTATTTTAAAGAAAAAAATTTGTACTTTCAGAAATGGGTCCCACATGCACGTGAGAGGAGGAAGTTTTCGTTTAGATCTGGCTAAAATGGTGATTTAGCTATTTTTGACATGTGGCATTAAAACATTTGTCTGTGATGGCAGATCAGATTTCTGATTCGGTATCACGTTGCACACAAGTTTTCTTTTCGCTCTTGTTTAGCCGTCCAGATTTCGTGGGACGACCATTCGGAAGAGAATAAGGGGAATGGCCACTGTGGAATTGGCTCAATACACGTTGGACTTCCCACAGTACTTGCCGTTTCACCGATTATTAATATTATTATCATTTTTTTAATCTAAATAATCTGCAAGACGATCTGTGTCCTTTTTTTAGTCCTTTATTTTTTTTATTCTCTTATTTATTTAAAAATTTATTTATTTATATATTTTATAATATTGGTATTTGTAGTATTTCTCTTTTATTAAATCACTCTGTTCAATTGGAAAATTAATAATATAGATGCGCAAATACAATTTTACTCCTTAACTGTAATTCTTAGTGCACAACGCTAGAGAATTCATCTAGTTTACCAGTAAATAAACTTTTGAAATAATAAATATAATTAAATATAAATCAATCAAATAAATAAATAAACATATATAATTGATAATTTTAACCGCAAATATGCTTTTTCTGATATTAGTTTTCAAAATGCTTGAAAGATAATTTTGTAATTATCCAAAATCTAAGAAGTGAAAATGAAATGTTTTCTTTAATTAATTAACAGAACTAATTAATTAAACAAATGTCCTGCTAGAAATAGGTACAACAACTCCCTTTCATGGTCCACACCCATATATTCTTTTATAATTCAACAGAGATTCAGCTTCTTAAAAAAGATCACCAAACTATGCTCTGCTCTGATATTGGTCTCGTTAGAAACAAACCCAATGAAGCAATTGCAGTAGATGGCAGGGGCTCTTAGTCAAAGAACAATATCAACAATCTCAATTTTACAAAATGGTTCCAAAATTACAAATTGTTTTCAACTAATTAATTTCAAGCATAGTAGATGATAAGAAAAAAGAGAAAAAAAAAAAAAACTCCAATATTTCAATGTGAAAAAAAGATTGATTGCTACTAAAAAGCTGATTACATATAACCGACACATATATGTCTATGTTCCAGAATTCTTTGTAAAAGCCAAATTGTTCAAATAAGTGAATAAAATCAGCTTTACAATTAGCAAATTAGTAGGAAGTTGTTTCCAAAGCTATTTTTTTTGCTCATGATCATATACTTTTTTAGCTACAGCTTGAGCTTCTCCAACTCATATATTATAAATAAATATTTAGATCATATATATGTTAATTGAAATTCGAACAACAAAGTGATATTAAAATCAAAGCTTAATTTTAATATATTAGAAAACATGCTAATTTAATTTAATTTTCCAAATAACTTTCTACCATCCAATCCCATGATGAAGCTGAGCTGCCATGGCTCTGTTTGCAGCATCTCCATTCTCATGATGAACCCTATTCATATTATAACCACCTGAAGCAGCAGCAGTGTTCATGAAATTATCTCCATAGCTGATCACTCTTCCACTTTCTTCATATGAATAAAACCCACTGTTCGAACCTTGAAAATCAACCTTGTTTGATAAAGAATTAGCACCAGCTTTGCTGTTTTGGGGATGAACAATAATATTCTCATTCGATGCAGTGTTTGTAGGAGAGTAGTGTTGTTGTTGTTGTTGATGATGATCTTCTTGCCTAGCCATGGAGTTTTTCTCTCCCTCTGTTTCTCTGTACTTGTTGAGGTAAACCTTCAAGGGACCCACATAGTTCTCAAATCCAAGCGTTGTCATGGCCCACAGGAGATCATCGCCGTTGACTGTCTTCCTCTTCTCTCTTTGACACTTGTCTGATGCTTCACCTGTGATGAAGCTTATGAACTCAGAAACACATTCTTGGACGGTCTCTTTGGCTTCTTTAGAGATTTTAGCATTTGCAGGGAGTGATTTTTTCATGATTCGGCTAACGTTGGCAATCGGGAGGAATTTGTCTTGCTCTTTGGAAGAACTGTCCGAGATGTTTCCGGACAGAGGACTCCCTGCTGGGCTTGTTTGATTTCTTTTTCCTGTCATGGAAAATGAGAGAGAAAAACAGAGGGAAAATAATGAGTATCTGAGAAAGTGTAGGTGTTTTTGTTTTTTTGTTTCTTTTTCCTTCTTTCCTTTTTTTTTGGGGTAAGGAGAGAGGGAGTTGTGGGGTTTTAAGTAGGGAAAAAAACAAGAAGAAAAGGAAATTAAAAAATAATAAAAGGGAAAGAAAAGAAAAAGTGGGAAGGCGGTTTGATGTAGACAATAAAGAAAAGAAAAACTCTCTCTCCCTCTTTCTCTCTCATTGATTAGAAGTTAGAACAATTTGCAAGGGATGGTGTGGGAAGTGTGGAATCTTTGAGAGGGGAAAGAAAAGAAATGGGAAAACAAATATAAATTTGATATTTGTTATTATATTGTCAATATAATTGTATTTTATGCGATAAATTTTAATTAAAAATATAACTGTATTTATTTTTTAATATTAACATGTTAATAGTAGCTATATAAAATGTCAATAAGCTGGAAGTTCATTTCTAACAAATTGTATTTATTTAAAAAAAAAAAAAAAGTTACATGTGGGCATATTTTGAATATAAAAAAGAAAGAAAACTGTAGTGAGTTTTATGAAATTAAAACGCGGTGACCTTTTGTGCAATGGAATTTCCATATGGGACCAAAGATATGAAGTTGCTAGGGACATAAAAATTAAGGAACCTCTCTTTCTAAGTTTTTGTTTCTCTTTTTTTGTACATATATTCCTGACTTGCCTCCATATCTTTGTAATAGTTTTGCATATTCTTTTTTGGCTCTAATAAGATCCTTTAAAACAAATGATAACGAAGAATTAGTATGATTTTCGATTGCCATTGTATTTTAGCGAAGATCTTAGCATTTAGCAGACTCTATATAACATAAAATATTTGTTGGTGTCTAATATATATTTAAGAGAATATTATTAGTATTAATGTGAAAATAAAAAAGCAGTAAGACAAAAAAGTGATTAAAAATACGCTTATTATTTGACTACCCATGGCCATCAAACAAAAGCTATTAAACATTTTCATGATATTTTTGTTTTTCAAATTCTTTATTTATTTTGGATGGTAATGTAATATAGTATATGGTTTTTCTAATGGTAAGCCCTATAAATATTGAGGTATGAAGATTTTTAAAATCCTGAAAATTATAAGATTTGGACATTCAATGGAAGCTACCAAATTAAATGATATGATGCTCCTATCTTCATGTACACATATTTGGGTAGAGAAAGACAGAGCCATAGACAACATTTTTTTTGGTAAAAAAATATATATATATCCGTAGCGGAGTTATAAATTTAAAAGTTATCTAGAGATGGATCAAATTTAAAATTTTTTAGATAGTTAGTGATTTAGATTTGAGAATTTTTTAGGAGGATATAGTCTTGAATTTTATTATAAAATATATATATATATATATAGTCTTGGATTTCAACGGACATGGTATCTCTGTACGGCTTAAAAAAGGGAGAGTAAAGGGGAGGTTGCACTAACATTTATGCCTTCACTTAGATCTCTTTTTGTCCCTAAGATTCTCTCTATCACATCCATGTTTCTTAACACTTTCATCCGCGTGCCACTCTCTTCAGCATGGAGCTATAGATCCACTAAACTTAAACTATATGTTAGTTTAATTTCTTATTGCTTAATACCTTTAACAATATATTATAAACCAATAATATTAATTTCCTTGTTTAAATGATAATGACTCAATAATCCTATTATCTTATTTGAACACTAAAATTTACAGTACTGTTCCATACATAACAAGTATTTAAGAGCATTTTTAATATTCTTTTTATTTTTTAAATTTTAATGTATTTTAATATTTTTTAAAATTAAATTTGTTTATATTAGAGTTTCAATAATTAATTTGTGCAATTCATACTCTAAAATTTGAAAAAAATTGTACATTTGTCTAATATAGTTAAAATTGACAGATTTATCAATTTCAAAATTACGTACATAGCACATGACATTCAAAATTGATTTTTTTATTTTACCAAAAAATTTAAAAATTAAAAAACAGAAAAAAATTAAAAATAATTTTGAGAGTCACTTGCTATGCATGTATCTTCTAAGTTGACGTAATCTGTCAAGTTTAACTAAATTAAATAAATGTGCAACTTTTTTTTAAATTACAAAGCATCAATTACACAAATTAGTTGTAGAGACTTCTATGTGAACAAATTCAATTTTAGAATATAAGAAAGTGCATTTATATNTTGAAAAAAATTGTACATTTGTCTAATATAGTTAAAATTGACAGATTTATCAATTTCAAAATTACGTACATAGCACATGACATTCAAAATTGATTTTTTTATTTTACCAAAAAATTTAAAAATTAAAAAACAGAAAAAAATTAAAAATAATTTTGAGAGTCACTTGCTATGCATGTATCTTCTAAGTTGACGTAATCTGTCAAGTCTAACTAAATTAAATAAATGTGCAACTTTTTTTTAAATTACAAAGCATCAATTACACAAATTAGTTGTAGAGACTTGTATGTGAACAAATTCAATTTTAGAATATAAGAAAGTGCATTTATATCTTCTTCTTTTTTAAATAGAGAGTCAATCCTCTTTTTTAGATCTCCAATATGCATTTTAAATTCAAAAATTAAAATAGAGAGTGAATTTGACTTTCCAATTATAGATAGTCAAACTCACAGTTAGGCCTGACAGCGTGTCGTGTTGAACCGTGTTCGTGTCTTGTCAAATTTTATTCACCCGAACCTAACCCATTAAGTTTTCGTGTTGAACCGTGTTCGTGTCGTATTGTTTCGTGTTCGTGTCGTGGTTTATTCGTGTTTACTAAACATGTACGTGAGTGTTTTATTTTTTTTATTTAAATTAATATATATTGTCAAATGATGAATCATTATCAATTCATGTCTATTAAGCCTAAATACATATTCAAATGAAATGTTAAACATTTAAAAAATATATATTAACATACTAAAATTCAACATAAATAATNAACATAAATAATAACTGTGAATTTTAAAATATTACGAATTAAAGCTATATTAAATATTTATCGTGACTAAAAAATAAAATATGCATTTCAATTATAAATTTAAAAATATTCAAAATATTATAAAACAAACTAAAATTAATTTAAAAATATTCAAAATATTATAAACCAAACTGAAATTGTACATCAAATATAAATAATAAAAAAGATAGAATCTAAAACAAAATATTAATATATAAATAGATATAAAAATTGTAATTTTCCAATGAAATAAAATATGAATTTTATAGTTTTCTAAAACTAAAAAAAAAAGTAATATAAAAAGTTAATTATAATGAAATAATTAAATTAATATTTTTTTTATCGTGTCTTATCGTGACCCATCGTATTAAAGTGTTCCAATCCGTTTCAACCCGTTTTCTTATCATGTCTTATCGTATGACACTGATATCAACCTGACCCAATATCGCAGATCCAAACCTTAAATTATCGTGTCATTTCGTGTCGTGTTATCGTGTCGTGTGTAACATTTTGCCAAGTCTAAGCTGCCCCCTTCATCAGTGTCGTGTTATCGTGTCGTGTAACATTTTGCCAGGTCTATTGGTAACATGTAATAAAACAACTAATTTATAATTAACATAAAAATAGCAGACTCAAAAAAAAAATTATGCTTTACAAAAATAAGTGGCGGTAAATAATGTGGCAAGCTTTAGGAAATCAGATTAACATTTGGTATTTACTTTTCATTTTTTTTTTTCTTGTGTTAATATTTCCATATTGATATTGCCTTCAGATACTTGCAGAGAAGTTTTCAAGATGGCCAAAAGACCTTTTACCATAAATTTGAATGCGCCTCTTGTTTTCCAGGTCAAATCTAACTCCTTTCTTTGAATTTCGCAGTCCAATTAAATTAAAATTATATTATAGATTTTGTTTAGTATATTCGAATTATATATATTTGGTTTATTTTCATTTCTGGACTGCTAAGATCGATCCTGCGCTTCTCTTCCTCCTCTACCTATTTTGAGTATGGATTCATTTTTCTTTTTAATGCACAAGCAGTGGACCTTATATATATGTCATTGTTATAGAGCCCTTTGTCTTCGCTCTTAATTAATGCCAACAAGCTACAATGGACTTCTATATTTCAGACTAATTTAGCCTATATATTTTTCACAGGTCGGTCATCTTGGAGAAGGTTACAATGAATGGGTTCACCAGCCTATCATAAGCAACGAAGTACCCAGATTTTTTGCTAATAACTTTTTTGAGGTGCTACATATATCTTTAATTATATATCTGTATTATATAAACGCTTACAAATAATTAAATACACGGCATATTCATTTTGATTAGTAGATATTTTGCAAGTGATGATTTTTGTTTTAATTATATATATAACTAGAAATAGTATTGCTTTTTTAAACTTTCGAGCTAATTCAATAAATTCTGATCTGGAATTTTAAAAAATATATTCAATTTAGAATTTGATGGAATTTAAAAGAGTTATAGATTTTAAAAAAATTATTGATTTTCATAGAGTTGCATAGACTCTACATAGAATTTATAAGAATAGTGTGAAATTTTGAGATTGATGCTAAAATTTGAGAAAGACTCTTTTATTCATATTTTTCCTTTTAAAATCCTATCACATTTATTAAAATCTATTGAGTTTTAAAATCTTTGAAAGTCAATAACTTTTTAAATTTTTGACATTTTTATGAACTTCTATAAAATTCTAATTGGTTACTATTGAATTTAAATATATTTTTATAAAATCTATTGAAATTATAATTAAATATCAGTGAACTTGTATAGACTCTAAAAAATTTAATTGAATACAGATAAAAAAAAAGACTTTGAAAATTTATTAGATTCTAAAATGAATATGCCCCTAATCCATTCAATATTAATAAAACCCTACTGATTCTGTATAAATTGTTGGAACAGTACCTATTGACACGCACAGTGTGGTGGGTGGTTCCACTTGTTTGGCTGCCTGTTGTATGTTGGCTTGTTTCCATTTCTCTCCAAAGGGGTCTGACGGCTCCTCAGCTCGCTTTATCAATACTTGGCGGTATTTTCATTTGGACCTTGGTGGAATACATTCTTCACCGCTTCCTTTTCCACATGAAAACCAAAACCTATTGGTAATCCCTTTTTTTCTCTGATCTCTTTCTCTTTATCTTCAATTTTTTTAATTCATTTACCTATTAAAAGTTTACTTATTTATATTTAAATTATATAAATATGACATTTAATAATAATTTAACAAGTATCATTTAGTAAATAAATTTAATTAATATTTTAGTATATGCATCATTATTCTTTGTAATGGAAAAGCATTTGCATATCCTTAATTTTGAGAAATTAATGAAACTGCTTAATTTTCAGGGCAAATACTCTACACTATTATATTCATGGTTCCCATCACAAGCACCCTATGGATAGATTACGACTTGTTTACCCTCCCGCATCAACAACTATTCTTTGTCTACCGGTATGCCTCATTCAATAACCCATCAATTATGTAAAATAAAAATAAAAAAAAATAAAACAAAAAAACAGAATAAGTGGTACCTTGTTTGGTAATGTTTAAGTTTTTTATTTTATTTTAGTTTTTCCCTTAGGTTTTTACTTCAGTTATATGGAAATTGACCTCTTTTTTTTTTTTTTTTTTNTTTTTTTTTCAAAGGATAGTTAATTTCTTACTTTTTTTTTTGTTGGTAAAAATACTTAATTTCTTACTAGTTACAAGCTCAAAGGGAAAAAAAAAATTGAAATTGGACTCTTTTGATAGTTGTGACTGATGGGTGTGCGTTTGGCTAGGTTTGGACGTTGTTTAGGCTTTTATCAACACCTTCCACCGCACCTGCTTTGTTTGGAGGGAGCTTGCTGGGCTATGTAATTTACGATCTTACCCACTACTACCTGCATTATGGGAAGCCTTTAAAAGGTTTAATTCAAAGTCTGAAGGTAATAATCCATGCATGGAGATTGAATACCTGCGTCTCATTAATTTCCTAGTATTTTCTCTCTAGCTGCAAATTTTATATAGATTATTAGCTCTGTTAGTCTTTGAACTATTTTTACATTTACACTTTGGTTCTTAAAAATTTTTTTATAGCACTTTGGTCCTTAAATTCCAATTTTTGTTATATTTTGGTCATTGAAACTATTTTAGTATATTTTTTTAGCAGTTTTAAAATATGCAGAGCACCAATTGCAACATAAAAGCAACGAATTTCAGAACCAGGCAACCTGCAAGACTTCTGCATGTTTTATTGAGTTCATTGCACATTTCAAAACTGTTAAATATAATTTTAAAGACCAAATTACTATAATAAAATTAAAATTTAGAAACTAAAATGCTGCAGAAAAAAAAAGGGCCAAACTATAAATATAGACATAGTTCAAGGACAAGATAATAACCTTCATATATATATATATATATATATATAGTTATGATCACATTAAAATATTTTAATTTAATAAGGTGTTGATATACATCCCATCAATATATTACCGGGCTGTGCATCAATATCTTATTAAAATCAAAATATCCTGATTTTGATCAAATTTATATATTTAATGGAACTTCCTTCTTTTCTTTTCTTTTTTCTTTTTTTGGTAAAGCTTAACGGAAGTTCCTTCGTACGTCTTATGGGTGCTCACAAATTCATTAATTTGTTGTTGAATAGAGACATCACTTAATTCATCACTATAAAGTTGAATGCATGGGATTTGGGGTCACTTCTTCCATATGGGACTGGGTCTTCCGAACGCTTCCTTCAACAACGGCTGCTTCATAAAATTGATATGTGATAACTTAAGTATCGTTTGGTAACATAATTAGTTTTTCATTTTGATTCTTTTCTATTTAATTGTGTGTAATTTGTTTCCGTTAAGTGTTAGTTAGTGGTATAGTTAGTTATAAAGTTAAGAGAGATAAAACAAAACAAAAACATCAAAATGATGATCCCAACTTCAAAATGTATTTTTTTTCTTTTTCTTTTTTTATATTTATGGTCGTTTAAAATGTATAACAAACTATAACCATTATTACTTAACACTTGATATAAATAAATTACACACAATTATATAGAAAAGAATAATAAAACATAAACTAAACATTAATCATGTTGCCAAATGATACCATATATGGGTGTAGAGAAAATTGTCAAATCAGATTCTATAGGTTATATATTGTACTATTGTTGGCTTCTTCAAGTGTGTAAAATAAGGATTTCACCAAAAGAAAAGTGTGTAAAATAAGTACTGAACTACATGTTATTTATTTGTTCTAAAACTCCAAATCTTTGTCAAAGATTTGGGGCCTAAAAATTGTACTATTGTTGGCTTCTTCAAGTGTGTAAGATAAGGAGTCTGAACTATACGTTATTTATGTCTTCTAACTCCAGATCTTTGTCAAAAATTTGAGGCACAAGGATTTTCATTCAGGTCAACTTTCGAATTTTAAATTTGTAGATGTATATTTAATAATTTTTAGCATTGGATTACACCTACTAATATAGTGTGTAAGGCAATGTTTGGCATATGTTGTATTAGCTTGTGTATGAATGTATTAGCTTTCATTAATAATATGTTTAGTAAAGCTTTTGTATTGTATTATGTAATACACACTTTATTGTTCTAATACAGATGATAATGTATTAGGAATACATTTGAAATTCTGTGTATTAAATATTACAAAACAAAGGAGAAGCTACAAAGGAGAAGCTTTTTATATTTTTTTGGAATAATTATACCAGAGATACCTAAACTATATCAAGTGTGACAAGTGGGTAATTAAACTTTTTTTTTTTTTTGCAAATCAGTACCCAAATTGTACAAAGTGTGGCACCGTTAATACTCATGCCCGAATCCATCCAAATTCCTCCGTTATTAGCACGTGAAGATCATGTGCAGGGGTAAATCTTGTAATTTCACCCTCCAAACACCTCTAAATCTTCAGGTTTCTTCAATTTTTCATCAAAATTTCTCAAATCTCTGTCAAATATCATTTAGAAATTTAAAACCTCAGCCTATAGGCACTGGATGTGAAACTTAAAAAGCAAAGGATAAAAGATTGCATGATTAATTGGCAAAATGCTCATAAATGGCACAAAAAAGATCTCAAACCCGTGTATTATGTATTTTGAGTTGGGTATGTAATTTTAGTGGATTTTGCACCAAATTGATCCATGGGCTTCATTGGGAATGAAAAGAAAAAGCCAATGGATAATTTTTATGGAAAATGGTAGCCGGAATCATCAAATTTCGATGGGTCAAACATCCGGGTCGCGTGACCCGGTACAGTCAAACTGTCGAACCGCAAACCCGTCTCAAGGTCAGGGACAACCTGAAACGGTGCCGTTTTGGAATACCATCGGAATACCGTTTGACCCATCTGAATCTGATGATTCCAGCCACCATTTTCGATAAAAATTATCCTGTTAGCTTTGTCTTTTCATTCCCGATAAAGCCCATGGATCAATTTAGTACAATATCCACTTAAATTACATACCCAACTCAAAATACCTAATACATGGATTTGAGATCCTTTTTGTGCCATTTATGAGCATTTTGCCAATTAATCATGCAATCTTCCATCTTTTGCTTTTTAGGTTTCACATCCAATGCCTATAGGCTAAAATTTTAAACTTCTAATTGATATTTGACAGAAATTTGAGGAATTTTGATGAAAAATTGAAGAAATCTGAAGATTTGAAAGTGTTTGGAGGGTAAAATTACAAGATTTACCCCTGCACATGATCTTCACGTGCTGATAATGGAAGAATTTGGACAGATTCGAGCATGGGTATTAACGGTGCCACACTTTGTACAATTTGGGTACTGATTTGCAAAAAACAAAAGTTTAAGTACCCACTTGTCACACTCGATATAGTTTAGGTATCTCCGGTGTAATTACTCTTCTTCTAATATTGTCATACCCATCTATTGAAAATTTCAAATTTTTTTTTCTTCTAATTCAAAGATACTCATCTATTGAAAACCTCAATTTTTTTTTTGTTTAAATGTATTTTAATCCTTTTTAAAATTGAATTTGTTCACATAGAGATCTTACAATTAATTTGTGCAATTGATACCCTCTAAATTAAAAAAAAAAAGTTTCACTTATTCCAATTTAGTTAAAATTAATGAACTCCATCGACTTAATTGTTACGTGCATAACAAGTTACCTTCAAAATTAATTTCTTCAATTTTAATTTTACCAAAAATTAAAAAAAAATTAAAAAAAAAAACATAATAAATTTCAAATTTTCTTTCATATTTTTAAATTTTTAGTTATATTAAAAAATGAAAAAATCAATTTTGAAGGTCACGCGTTATACACATAACTTCTAAGTTGACAAAATTTGTCAATTTTAACTAAATTGGACAAATGATCAATAGTTTTTGTCAATTTTATTTAAATTGAACAAATATGTAATATTTTTCAATTTAAAAAGTATTAATTACACAAATTAATTGTACAAACCCATATATAAACAAATTTAATTTTAAAAAATAATAACTTACATTTAGACTTTTTTTTTTGTCCTTCTTCGGACTTCTTTTTCTTCTCCTTCTTCTGCTTCCAATATACCTATAAATAGAAAACTCCAATTTTTATTTTTTTTTTATTTTTTTTATTTTTTTCTTCTTCTTCACATACCCATTTATTATTATTCTTCTTCTTCTTCCGACATACTTACTCGTCCATTAAAAATCTCAATTTTTCTTTTCTCCTTCTTCGGACATACTTATCTATCGAAAACTTCAATATTTTTATATTTTCTTCTTTAGACATACCCACTTATTGAAACCTCAAATTTTTTTCTTTCTTTGGACATATCCATCTATTGATTAGATATGTCTCTGGGGTTTCTAGGGTTTATGTTACCAGCTATATATATACAAAATTTTATTAATTATCACGGTAGTTGAAAAAATAAGATTTTTATAATTAATTTTTACATGGAAAAGTATATATCAAATTATTTTATCCCAAAAATTATATAGGTGTGTATTGAACATGGAAAAAAGAATAAAATTCTGTAATTAAATAGAAATTATATACAGATACAGATACAAATTAAAAATTAAAAATTTATTGTTTAAAAAATTAAAAAAAAAACAATAAAAACTGAAATATAAATAATTCAATTAGTGTTGTACCAAATAATATATTGTTATAAAGATTTTAATTACAATCTTCCACCAAATACACCATATGTACCAAATTTCAATTTAACCCAATATAATACAATATAGCCAACCAATTAAATGAGTATTAAATCATAAATGCGTGCAGCAAACTACCAATAACTTTTATATATAATGGGTACCCATTGATCATATATGTTAGTTATATACTTATATCTTAGTTATGTTTGACTCATCTAAAACATCTAGAGGCTCTTTAAAAGTTTTTTATTTTTTATTTTTAAAAATTATATATTTTTTTTAACTTTAATAAACTTTTTAAATTAAAAAATTAAAATAAAGAATGAAATTTAACTCTTAAAATGTAAATAGCCAAATTCACTTTCTATATAAAACTTCATTTATTAATCCATAATTTTCTATGCATATTTATAATTAAATATTTTAATTGAAATTTTATATTTCAATTTTTTAAATACTATTTTAATATAGAAATGATAAAAATAAAAAAAAATATCAATCATAATTATTTATTAAAAAATATAAAATGAAGAGTAATTATAAAAAAATATTGTTAGAGTTGATAAAAAAAATTGCTCTTTATTATTTTTAATTTTTTTAAAAATATTTTTTATTTTAAAAATTATTCTATTTAAAATAAAAAATACTATTAAAAATACTCATAAAATAGATAATAAAAAAATAAAAAATAAAAAGCTGAGGAAGGCTAGCTACACTTTCTAATTTATTTTTTATTTTCTATGAATGACACATAGCTTTTAATTTTTGTAAAAATTAAGATACTCATCAGTCATCACACAGACTAATGTCCCTTCTTTTTATTTTTATTTACCAAATTGCCATTTTAATATTTTTGTACAAAAAGTTTCCGGACACATGTCTACCACCCTTGTTTATATTATTTATTAATACAATTTTTTTTTTGGTAAATTATTTATTAATACAATATGTATTTTTTCCAGCCCTTAATCTTTGGTATACTTACCATCAATACAATTTTTTTTATTGAGTTTACTTGTTATCTATTTAAAATTATAATTTTTTCCAGTACATAATTTAATATTTTTTTACTAATATTTGTTCATTTAACTCTAATTAATTAAAAATACATTGCAAAAAAAGTTCTAAATAAAATAAATTAAAGGGTTATAGAAATAAATAAACTGCAATTAAGCACAGGCTGAAATTATTCAAGCATGCATATCAGTTTATTTTTTTTTCTCTAATATCACTGTATTCTTTATTTTGTCTATTTCTTATTTCTATTTTTATACTTATTTTCTTATTTTTTAACCATACTCTAATCAAACTATATAAGAAGTCTTTGTTAGAAACATAATCGTTAAAAGCTTAATCGACCAAAAAGTGTATGCACTTATGTATATTTGCAACAATAACATTTGGGGCTTTTTTAATATTTATATCTTTTAGATCTATATGGTTCAGTTTTAAAATATATATATTAGCTTTAAGTTCATATTAACAATTTATTTCATTAAAAAACCCTTTATTTAAGATGAATGCACTTAACTAATTATTATTTATGCCCATGTTTTTGTTTTAAGTAAATTTTTATTGTCCTATTAGAATAAAACAAATAAATATGATTTTAACTAAATAACAAACATATTACAGAAAGTTATGATAAAATTTTAAAAGAAACTTAAAAACTTACTACAGCTGGACTTAGAGGTGTGCATCGGTTATAATCCGGCTTATTTTGGAAATAACCAATCTGATCCAATTGGTGATTGTATTTTTTTTTTCAATCCGATCTGATCCGATCTATACATTAAATCCAATCCAATCCAATTAGTAATTGGATTGGATTGATTTGGTTAATCGGTTAGGCTTCAACTTTTATTTAATTTTTTTAGACTTTAATTGGATTGGATTGATTTGGTTAATCGGTTAGGCTTCAACTTTTATTTAATTTTTTTAGACTTTTTAAATTTAATTTTTTAGTTTTTTTTACTTTGAATATTTGACATTTGAGCTATTTTTTGTACCAAAAATTTGTTATGCTTAAATTTTGTTTAAAAAATTATGTTTTTTTTTTTTTTCAAAACCTAACACATAAAGTGTCCACTAAGTGATTCATAAAAAAATTGTATTTTTTTTCAAAACCTAACACATAAATTGTAACGACCGGACCCTTAGTATCTCGATTCTTTTTCAGCAGTGTTGACCAAGCTCGACTGGAATAGTACCCGTGAGTTGACTTTTTATGAGATTAGAATTTAAGTTTGACTTGGGTACCATAGCGTAGAGCTTATCAATACGAGTCTGTAGATAGGCGGCACGTTAAAATCGGACTTACCAATAAAAAGTTATGAGCTTTCAAAGTTACGAGACCATACCGACTTTTCCCGAGCAAGTCCTGTGTCCATCCTGGGCTATAAATAGCCCAAGACCTGTTGGTGGGTCATTTGGGATAAGATCTTTCTCTCTTTTCTGTTTTCTCTCTCTTTTCACCCAAGCAGACATCCACCTTTGAGCTTCAAATTGACCAACCTCCAACCATTCCTTCGATACACACCCTTATAGTCCGTCACGAGAGCTTTCCGGAGACATCTTACGGCCGCCGATAGGACACCGGACGCGCCCTGTAGCTCCGGTCGAAGTCGCGACGGCGAGATCAAAGCTTGAACCCAGACCCTTACCTCCTATTTTTGGACCTTCTGAGTTCATTTCCGGCCTCCCCTTGCCTAGATTCAAAGCCGTTTAAGAGATATCTCAAAAACAAGTTTGGGCAGCTGCTTCTGGCGAGTTTTCCGGCAAATTCAGAGGTGATCTTTGGAAGGCAAGACCATGTTCTTGATCCTTGTCCTTTGGGCTTTCCAATAGTACCCTGTTTGAGGATTTTGGAGTTCTTTTGGTTGATTTTATCGTCTAAGGGTATTTTGGTAATTTTATTGGGTATCAAAAATCTGATTCTGAGTGCTATAGTTTCAGTTCAAGGTTATAGATGTTCAATTAAAGGTATTGGAAGGTTATTGGAATCTTCAATTGATTTTAATTTGGTCTTGGGGATCGAAAGCTTTAATTTCAAGGGTTTCGAGATTTACCAATAAATAGCATGTTAAGTGAACGGTTAAGTTATGACACTTTGTTGCACACGACTTTAATTTTAGTGTTTGAGAACCTAAGTTTTATCTTGTGATGTTTATCTAGGATCCGAGTCAGTTATGAGAGACGACTCAGCTGCAGATCGAGTTTGAGCTATATGCTGTGAGTGAATTTTCTTTCTCAAACTGTTTTGGGTTGTGAGATTACTTATCTATACATATATTGATGATGCATACTTAACAAATATTTTCTCAAAGAAAAATATGATTTCATATTATTATTTATTATGATCATTATCATATTAATTATACCACGAGATATCATTATGAGCATTATTGTCATGTTTATTGTGATTACTGTCATCATGAGAAGTTACTAGAAAGAAATATATTTTTATCATGCATCTTTATGCATGAGGCTTATGAGAAATGAATATTATTTTCAACATGCATCTTTATGCATATTATTATTATTGAGATACATGTACCCCATACCGAGTTAGATATATGGTGATGTGATGATGGATGATGATGATGATGTATGATGGATATGGTTGATGCTATTGTGTCCATGGCACCAGAGATGATTATTGTCATCCCCCTTGATGCACGTGTATTCATTGTGCGGATGTGAGATTCCCGCATGGGCCTTTCGGGACGCTGAAGGGTTACATGAGTTTCCCCCTTCCCCGCTTTGCAATACCTTGGGACGCCAAGGACTATCGTATGACAGTAGGCTTGCGGTATGATTGGATATACGAGTACTGAAGAGTAAAGTATTTTTTTTATGCATTCATCTTTGTGAGCATTGGATATATTTATTCTATTATGTATGTATATGCATTGATACAGATTTAAAAGATTAAAGTCACAAATTATGTTATACATATCTTATGAGTATACAGTGTATAAACTATATACTATACAATGCATATGCATGTTTATCAAGTTATGCATTGAGGAAATGAAAACAGGGTTTTTCAAAACATTTTGCAAATAGAGGACTTTTCAAAAGAGTGAATGTGAGGTTTCAAAATAGTTATGGTTGCGAATACTTTCTTTTTATCCACTCATTGAGCTTGTCTTATAGTTGTTTAAATTCGTCCCCTTAAGGCTACTGCTGGTCCTGCTTACGCCGCGTCTGTATCTCGGATCTACCAGTTGTCCTTCCCTTCAACTATTTTGATGTACTTCTTATATCTTTGTATCATACTACTGTATTTTGATACTTATGTTTAACCTATGTTAGATGCTTTGATGGGACTTATTATCTTTTATGTATTTTATAGCATATGATCAGTTGTTGTTAGTCATTGTTTTCAGTGTTATTGTTCCCTTTGTTAGGGATGTTTCATTGTGCTAAGTTCGGATTAGTACAATGGGGTCACCCTAGGCGGGATTGTCCTGTGTGTCCTGGCCAAACTTCGGGTGCGGTCCTGTCAACTTGGTATCAGAGCGACTGGTTGTATTGGTCCTGTAGACCCGCACTAAACAGTGCATCATTTCCTTGTGAATCTTGTCTTGAATTGTGGAAACCCCTTGTTTTGATAATTGCCCTTTTATTCTTTTCATAGATTCGAAGATGCTTTCTTCACCACAACACGGACATGGCAGGCCTAGAGGGACAGGGGCTAGAAAGGCTCCGGCGCCCTAGTAGGCAGCACGGGGAGGTGCTAGATTAGAGCACTTAGAGCATTTAGCTGAGGTTATCACACGTAACCTACGTACTGGACCTAGTGTTGAACAATCTATAAGACTTGGAGCAGTTTTGTTTAATGGTACCACAGATCCTATTGCAGCACTTTCTTGGCTCCGTGATATGGAGAAGATTCTGATTAAGGGTATGTAGTGTGAGGATGAGGATATAATTCGGATTACAGGATTCTTACTTGAGGGTGATGCCTGTGTATGGTGGGTAGAGGAGCGTGAGCGCCGTGGTCATTCTTAGGAGAGTTTTAAAGAGGCATTCAATGCACAGTTCTGCCCTGAGGCATTTAAAGAGGCCATGAGAGTTGAGTTTGAGACTTTGACACAGGGGAGCAGGACTGTGATTGAGTATGAGAGGAGATTTAGAGAGTTAGCTTTTTTCTGCCTCTACATGATACCTACTGATAGAAAAAAGATGCAAAAGTTTCTAGATGGTCTGAGAGACCTTATATCAGCCAAAGTAGCAAGAGCGGGACATACAACTTATCAGTCTCTCATAGATGCTGCTTTAGAGGTTGAGAGACAGCCAGATATGCGTGGATCGAGATGTAGGACTCTTGATGATTCCTCATCAGGCACTCCTTCTCAGGGGTCGTCCAAACAAGGTAGTTATGGATATGATGGCTCTGGTAGATGAGGTGGCCATGGAAGTAGAACTAGTACTAGCAGTGTTAGGTTACCTAGAGGTGCTCATGTACAGGGTACAACATGACAGGCTGTGAGTAGTGGTTCTAGCATTCGATCAGCCGGATAGTTTGGAAGACAGCGTGGTAGAGACGATCATCGATTTACTGGTTGTCAGGGATGACGTGCTAGTAGTCAGACACGTCAGCCATGTGTTACATGTGGAGCTTTTCATACTGGTGTATGCCAGAGGGGTATAGATGGTTGCTTTCATTGTGGACAGTCTGGACATTATAAGAGGGACTACCCTCATTTAGTACAGAGAGACATCACATTTTCTTAGCACAGTGCTCCATAGCAGTCTTGTATTGGATATGGTGGTGGTGCACCCTTTGGATAGCAGAGGGGTCAGGTTGCTCAGGAGGGTAGTAGTACACGGGGAGGAGGCTCGCACTTGGCCTTTGGGAGTGGCCGAGGTGGACAGAGAGGACGACCGCCAGCCACAGGCAAATTATTTGCGATATCACGTCAGGATGCTTTAGGTATGCCCGATGTGGTGACAAGTACTAAGTGAAACAACTAAGAATTTCGTCTGCGAAATTCAAAACGAAACAAGGAGACTAAGTGAAACAACTAAGTGACTTAATGCGGGTTGTTATTCAAAATTTATACCTGGAAAGATATGTGGATACTGAGCTTTCGTCTACTCTTCTTGCTCCCAAGTAGCCTTCTCTACTGCATGGTTTCTCCATAGTACATTTACCAAAGGAATTATCTTGTTACGAAGCACTTTGACTTTTCGGTCTAAAATCTATACTGGTTGTTCCTCATAACTCAAATCATCACTCACACTAACTTGTTGTGGCTCCAAAACATGTGAAAGATCTCGTATATATTTCCGAAGCATAGACACATGGAAAACATCATGAATCCGTGAAAGGTCGTATGGTATCTATAGGCAACTGGTCTAATCCTCTCAATGATTGTATATGGTCCAATGAACCTGGGACTTAACTTTCTGCGTTTTCCGAAGCGAACAACACCCTTCCACGGCTCTAATATCAAGAAAACTTGGTCACCAACCTCAAACTCACGCCCTTCCTTCTTTTTATCAAAATAACTCTTTTGTCTGTCTTGAGCTGCTTTTAATCTAGCACGAATGATTTTGACTTTCTCTTTTGTGTCCTGTATCAACTGAGGAGCTAAACTAAGACTGACAAGCTCTTTTTCTACAAGTTTATGCTCACCGACATCATCCCAACATCAAGGGGTTCGACACTGTCTCCCATATAAAGCCTCATATGGTGCCATTTTGATGCTAGAGTGATAACTGCTGTTATATGCAAACTCTACCAAGGGTAGATAATCCTCCCAATTACCTCTACGTTGCAAAAGACAAGATCTCAACATATCCTCCAAGGTGTGAATAGTCCTCTCAGACTATCCATCGGTCTGAGGATGAAAGGCAGTTCTAAATCGTAGTTTAGTATCCAAAGTTGCCTGAAGACTTTGCCAAAATCTAGAGGTGAAACGAGGGTCTCGATCAGAGACAATCGAAACTGGAACTCCATGTCTGCTGACAACCTCCCTCACAAACAAGTTAGCTAGCAGATGGATCCTATCAGTTTCTCTGATCGGCAAAAAATGTGCTGACTTTGTGAGTCAGTCCACAATCACCCAAATGCCATCATGACCACGCAGAGTACAAGGAAGACCGAAAAGAAAATCCATGGTAATATGTTCCCACTTCCACACAGGAATGGGTAAAGGCTTAAGTAACCCTTGAAGGGTTCTGTCTCTCTGCCTTCACTTGTTGACAAATCAGACACTTGGATACAAACTTTGCTATACTTTTCTTCATACCAGGCCATCAGTAGTCCTCTCTGATCGTGCGATACATCTTGGTGCTACCCAGATGCATGGAATAAGTGGAACTATGAGCTTTCTCAAGGATTTCCCTCCTTAGCTGCTCAGCTGATGGAACAATGAGTCGGCCATTTTTAACCAAGGCTTCATCATCCCGGATGGTAAACTCTGAACCTTCTCCAACAGCATCTCTTAATTTTTGTGTTTCAGGGTCCAACAACTGTGCATCATGAATGCGATCAATGAGAATCGGTCGTACTTGGAGAGTAGCCAAAAGAACTCCTGGAGGACCTTCTGATAACTCCACTCTCATTTTCCTTAGCTCCACTAACAAGGGAAGATGAAAGGTTTCCAAATGAAATAAAGATCTTGTGGCTTTTCCACTCAAGGCGTCGGCTACCACATTTGCTCTACTAGGGTGATAGTCAATGGTGCACTCAAAATCCTTAAGTAGCTCCATCCATCTCTTTTGTCTCAAGTTAAGATCCCTCTGAGTAAAGATATATTTAAGGCTCTTATGGTCGGTGAGAATCTGACAAGTAGCACCATAAAGATAGTGCCTCCAAATCTTCAAAGCAAATATCACGGCTGCAATCTATAAGTCATGAGTATGATAGTTCCCTTCGTGCTTCTTGAGCTGTCTAGAAGCATAAGCAATTACTTTACCATGCTGCATCAAGACGCAACCTAAACCCTGACGAGAAGCATCACTATAAACCACAAATCCCTCATTACCCTCGGGTAGGGTAAGAACAAGTGTCGTAGTCAACCTCCTCTTGAGCTCCTGAAAACTCTCTTCACATTTATCAGTCCAATCATAAGGCACCCATTTCCGTGTTAACCGATGCAGAGGTAAAGCAATCTTAGAGAAATTTTGGACAAATCTCCGATAATATCCAGCTAAACCAAGGAAACTCCAAACCTCAGTGACATTAGTGGGTCTTTCCCAACTCATCACTGCCTCTATCTTTTGTGGATCCACATAAATGCCATCAGCAGATATAACATGCCCCAAGTATCCCACTATGTCCAACCAAAATTCACACTTGCTAAACTTAGCATACAACTGGTGCTCTCTCAAAGTTTGTAGCACTAATCTCAAATGCTCCTTATGCTCGGCCTCACTATGTGAGTACATTAGGATATCATCTATGAATACAATCACAAACTAATCCAAGAACAGGCAGAAAACCCTATTCATCAAATCCATGAATGCTGCAGGGGCATTTGTCAAACCAAAAAAGATCACTAAGAACTCATAATATCCATATCGAGTCCTAAAAGTTGTCTTATTGGGAATGTTTGATTCTCATATCCTCAACTAATGGTACCCATATCTCAAATCAATCTTAGAAAATACTTTAGCCTCCTAAAGCTGATCAAACAAGTCATCAATACGTGGTAAAGGATATTGGTTCCGCACAGTAACCTTGTTGAGCTGCCTATAGTCAATACACAAACGTATGGATCCATCCTTTTTCTTTAGAAACAAGACTGGAGCACCCCAAGGGGATATACTGGGACCCTTTTATCAACCAAATCTTGTAATTGAGTTTTCAATTCTTTTAACTCAGCTGGGGCCATCCGATATGGAGGAAGTGATATTGGACTGGTACCTGGTACAATATCTATGGCAAATTCTATCTCCCATTCGGGCAGAAACTCTAGCAATTCATTAAGAAAAACATCGACAAACTCACGTACAACGGGAACATCCTCCAGTCTCTGCTCTGTCAGCCAAGTATCAACCACATGAGCTAAGTAAACGGTACAACCTCGACTGAATAACGTCGGGCTGACATAGCTGAGATCAAACAAGTAGGAAGAATCCTACGCTCTCCCTAAAAGGCAACTTCGGGTTGACCGGGTTTCCTAAATGTCACTATCTTACGATGACAGTCCAAAAGAGCATGATTGGTTGCCAACCAATCTATTCCAAAGATGATATCCAATCCCTGGAGGTCTAGGAAAATCAAGTCTACTGGCATACTTTGAGATTCTATAAAAACCTCACAACCTCTCCACATCTGTGTAGGGTAAACATGTCCTGATGTAGGTGTTGTAACCTCTAAAGGCACATCCAATGGTTCCACTTCTATACCCAACTGTGCAACTAGACTAGGTGATACAAAAGAATGTGAAGCTCCTGTATCCATAAGTACATAAGCATCATAACCAAGAATAGGTATAGTACCTGTCACCACATCGGGCATACCCAAGGCATCCTGACATGATATTGCAAATACTCTACCCGTGGCTGGTGGTCGTCCTTTTTGTCCACCTCGGCCACTCCCAAAGGCCAAGTGCGAACCTTCTCCCCTTGTACTACTACCTTCTTGAGCAGCCTGACCCCTCTGCTGTCCAAAGGGTGCACCACCACCATATCCAGTACGAGACTGCTATGGAACACTGTGCTGAGAAAATGTGGTGTCTCTCTGTACTAAATGAGGGCAGTCCCTCTAATAATGTCCAGACTGTCCACAATGAAAGCAACCATCTATACCCTTCTGGCATACACCAGTATGAAAAGCTCCACATGTAACACATGGCTGACGTGTCTGACTACTAGCACCTCCTCTTTGACGACCAGTAAATCGATGATCATCTCTACCACACTGTCTTCCAAACTGTCCGGCTGATCGAATGCCAAAACCACTACTCACAGCCTGTCGTGTTGTGCCTTGTACATGAGCACCTCTAGGTAACCCAACACTGCTAGTACCATCTCTACTTCCATGGCCACCTCCTTTACCAGAGCCATCAGATCCATAACTACCTCATTTGGATGACCCTTGAGAAGGAGTGCCCAATGAGGAATCATCAAGAGTCCTGCGTCTTGATCCATGCATATCTAGCTGTCTCTCAACCTTTAAAGCAGCATCTCTGAGAGACTGATAAGGAGTATGTCCCGCTCCTACCACTCTGGCTGCTATAGTGTTTCTCAGACCATCTAGAAACTTTTGCATCTTTCTTCTATCAGTAGGTATCATGTAGGGGCAGAAAGAAGCTAACTCTCTAAATCTCCTCTCATACTCAGTCGCAGTCCTGCTCCCCTGTGTCAAAGTCTCAAACTCAACTCTTATGGCCTCTTTATATGCCTCAGGGCAGAATTGTGCATTGAATGCCTCTTTAAAACTTTCCCAAGTATGACCACGGCGCTCACGCTCCTCTACCCACCATACACGGGCATCACCCTCAAGTAAGAATCTTGTAATTCGAATCATATCCTCATCCTCACACTGCATACCCTCAATCAGAATCTTCACCATATCACGGAGCCAAGAAAGTGCTGCAATAGGATCTGTGGTACCATTAAACGAAACTGCTCCAAGTCTTATAGCTTGTTCAACACTAGGTCTAGTACGTAGGTTACGTGTCATAACCTCATCTAAACGCTCTAAGTGCTCTAATCTAGCACCTCCCGGTGCTGCCTGCTCGGGCACCTGCTTGGGCGCCGGAGCCTTTCTAGCCCCTGTCCCTCTAGGCCTGCCACGTCTGTGTCGTGGTGAAGAAAGCATCTTCGAATCTATGAAAAGAATAAAAGGGCAATTATCAAAACAATGGGTTTCCACAATTCAAGACAATATTCACAAGGAAATGATGCACTATTTAGTGCGGGTCTATAAAACCATTACAACCAGTCGCTCTGATACCAAGTTGACAAAACCGCACCCGAGGTCTAGCTAAGACACACGGGACAATCCCGCCTAGGGCGACCCCATTGTACTAACCCGGACTTAGCACATTGAAACCTCCATAACAAAGGGAACAATAACACTGAGAACAATGACTAACAACGACTAATCCAAAAACATCATATGCTATAAAATACATAAAAGATAATAAGTCCCATCAAAGCATCTAACATAGGTTAAACATAAATCTCTAAATACAGTAGTCTGATACAAAGATATAAGAAATACATCAAAATAGCTGAAGGGAAGGACAATTGGTAGATCCGAGATGCAGACACGGCGTACTACAAGGGTGGCTGGCGCGTGTATGGAAGGAATGGCCGGAGGTTGGTCGATTTTAAGCTCAAAGGTAGCTGTCTGCTTAGGTGAGGAAAGAAAGAGAGAAAGATGTTATCCCAAATGACCCACCAACAGGTATTGGGCTATTTATAGCGCGAGATGGACACAAGACTTGCTCGGGAAAAGCCGTTATGGTCTCGTAACTTTAAAAGGTCATAACTTTTTATCGGTAAGTTACATAAATGATTAAAAAAATAACAGGACAAATAAACATATTAAACTAAATCAAAACAAAACAAAATTACTACATTAATACAATAATCGAGTAATCCAACTCCAAATTTAAGCTAATATAACAAAGCTTACATACCAATAATATCAAACTAATTGCCATAAGTTTTGTTAAAAAAAAAAAGTGGTCGGTTCGGATTTGATCGGTTTTGGTCAGTTTTTAACACTCCGAACCGAACTGAACCGACCTTCGATTTTTTATTTTTTAAAACCGATACAATCCAATTATACTAAAATAACCAATCCAAACAAGTTAGATTTGATTGGATCAGTTATTTTAATCGGTTAGGCGGTTTTTTTCATACCTCTAACTGGACTTTTACAAAAAAAAAAAAAAANAAAAAAAAAAAAAAAAAAAAAAAAAAAAAAAGCTACTATGTAAAAAAGATAGTATCATTTCTAAGATAGAGAGAGAGAAATTAAGAGAGAGTGAGTNAATTAATGTTTTATTTTATTTAGAACATTTTTTGCAATACACTTTTAATTAGAGTTAAATGAACAAATATTAATAAAAAATATTAATTTGTATATACTATAAAAATGTTAATTTTGTAAATAATGTACAAGTGAAAAAAACTCAGAAAAAAAAATTACTGATGGTAAGTATACTAAAGATCAAGAGTTGGAAAAGTAATATAAATTGTAATAATAAAAAATATAAACTAGAGTTGAAGTACATGTTTCAGGAAACTTTTTATACAAAAAGTCAAAAACCAATAAAATGGCAATTTGGTAAATAATATAAAAAGAACGGGCATTAGTTTGTGTCATGAGTTTCTTATTTTTACAAAAGTTTTTTTTTTTTTTAAAGAAAATTAACTAATTATTATAAAGAAAATGGGTTCAAAGAAGTATAAAATGCTAGACAAGTTTCTTTTCCCCTATCTTAACTAATATTTTTAATATTTTTAAAAAAACATGCGATTTTTGAAGAAATTTAATGCTTACGAAGAAATTTAATTTTTAGATTAATTATTAGGTAGAGTTATATTATGAAATATATTAGAGGTTTCTGTTGGTTTAAAACTGATTTATTTTGATTATAACCGATTCAATTAATAATCGGTTTTATTTTTTTTCAATCCAATCAAATTCATCTATACATACAATCCAATTACTAATTGGTTTGAATCAGTTTAGTTAATGAGTTTGGCTTTAACATTTAATTTAATTTTTTAAATTTTAATTTTTGAGTTTTTTTATATTAAATATTTAACATTTGAACTATTTTTTGTACTAAAAATTTGTTGGGCTTAAACTTTGTTTAAAAAATCATATTTTTTTTTTTCAAAACCTAACACATAAATTATTAACAGAACAAATAACCAGTTACTTTATACATGTTGGGTTGCTTAAAAAAAATAATTGGTTCTGTTTATATCCGTTTTTAACGTTAAAATCCAAACTGATTGTTGATTTTGAATTTTCAAAACCGATACAATCTACTTATACTAAAATAACCGATTCAAACTGGTTAGATTGGATTGGATCGGTCGGTTTCATAGATTGGTCGATTTTTTTGTATACCCCTAAAATATATATTATCTAGTAACATTTATAAGATATGTATCAAATAGAAAAGTAGATTATGTTAGAAATAAAATTTTAGATGTAAATGAGGGAAAAGAAACTTTAGTGACTAAAACTAATAAAAGTATAAACTTATTTCATTTTAAAATAAAAGTATAAAGTTTATTTAGTTTGGTCGGGTATATAACTTATTATTAAGAAAATACATGTAATTATTAATTAAAATTATTATGTACTTAAGATTGAATTAAATCTATTTTATTTCTAGTAACACTTGATTTTTTTTTTGGTAAAATTAATAACACTTGATTAGAAGCTTATAATTGATAACATGAATATTTAAAATTTTTTTTTCATTTTGAGGGGGCCAGATACCTACTTTTTTTTATTAATTTTCATTTTTTTTAAATAAAGTTTGCAAGGGGAAAAAAAAATATTTGGGAGGGTTGGGGGCCATGGCCTCCAAGCCTACGTTTACTTTTCTTCCCTAAATAATGATAATTCATCAAAATTCAACATGGTATTGCCATGAAGCTTAAGCTGTGGGAAATATATTTATGCACATTTAATTTCTATAAAAAAAAAATTCAATACTTGTAGGCATTCCTCGAATCCATAAATAAAGTTAATACATGTAGTATTGTAGTATATATTATCTCTTAATATTCTTACATGCTAAATTGAAAACTTCAAATGCTAATCCTATATGCAAAATGGAAAAAAGAAAAAATAATTCAAATTTAATCAAAATCTTAATAACATCATGGAAAAATAGAAAAAAACTGTTTGGTGAGACTTTTTGGTGATTGTAGTTAGTTTGCGATCCTAGGAGGTTGGTGAAACTTTTTAAAGCAAGGGACCGTGCCCTTCAGAAAGTTCTAATCATTATAGTCTTTAATAATTATCAAATATCATATGATATTTAATTTGGACTTAAAAACTGTTTTCTTTTTTAATTTTTTTTCTTAAAATGTCAATTATGTTATCTTTGTTAATTTCAGAACCAAGAAAAAAAAAATGAGACGGATAATCGTTTACCAATATTCTTCGCTGATTTTTTTTTGGTTTCTTCTATAATATATATATATATATATAAATATATATTGAAAGGTGGTTTCTTCTATATTAAGCAATAAATTTTCACCTAGTTGTTAAATTAGATGTCTAAATAATGAATAAGTCAAGCGCAGTAAAATGGAAGCAATTGACCGAAAACAAATGTCTTCTATTGTTCAAACCGCACGGATAATCGTTTTGTTGAATAAACAATGTAGATACTATTTTAAAGAAATTTCTTTTTAATACTTATATTTGATGCCCTATTATTATTTTTTATTTTTTTATATAAGTTAAATTTTTTTTAAAAGTTATTTTTTCTAAAAAGAAAAAAAATTAATAGAATATATAATTAACTAATAGCTATTAAATATCTTTTTGCACAATAATATTGAAGATCAATTTTTGGTTTGATTATATATTTATGCTATTAAATTTAAATAATTTCAATTTCTGTCACATATACATCAATTTATATTTTTTATTAGAAATACTTTAATATTTTTTTTCCGTTATGGAACTTAATTTTATAGTTGTTACTACATATAAATTTATGAATAATGCTACAAAATTTACAATATTAACTAAATTTATTTATAAATTATACGGATTAAAATATTATTGATTAATATATTTATATAATTTAAATATAAATAAATAAACTTTTAAATAAATAAAAAATAAACCAATTAAACTATTGTCTATCATTTAACATATTATTTGATAGATTAATTTAGTAAATATTTTAGTAAATATAATATTACTGTAAATTTATTATAGAACATATTTATATAATTTTATTAAAATGACAGATAATTGAAAATTTTAAATATCCAAAATAATTATAGTTGTTGATGAAACTTTCTTTTTAAAGCATATCAATTCAATTTCATTTTAAAATTTAAAATCAAAATGGAAGAGTTTAAAGTCTTTTTAAGAATGAAAATATCGCCTTCTATTTTGAAAATAAACTTTATACCTTTTCCATCTTAATATTCTTTATATTTTGAAAATAAAATGAATTATAAATAATATAAAGAAATGTTTTTTTAAACAAGGAAAGTAAAGAAAAACCAGCTAACTATTTCAGTGGTCAGCCCACAAAGTCTAACCCCACCACCACTGCTAATCTCCAAGCTGTAATCTTTAAAAGTGCCAGACTGGCAACCCTTCCTAAGAATCCAACGCGAAAAGCCGTTGGTCGAATCTGCTATGCTCCATAATAAAATGGACGGCCCAGATTTTTCCATGTGCTATATTGTCGAATTCCACAAAAACACGCAAAAAAGAAAAGAAGTAAATCCTTATTTCCACTGCACCACTACTCTTCGTCTTCAAAGAGTCCAAACCCCACTGAAACCTCTTCTGGATCGCCGGAGGGGGTGGTCTCCTTGCTATTGCCGGCGTTCTTGAGCAACAGATTTCGAGAGGGAAACATCCTGCTCGCTTGGATCCGACCCGCATTGTCATCTGGTTAGTTCTTTATTCTCTTGCTGTCTTGTTTATGAAGATTTTAGTGCCTGTTCTTTACCCAAAAAAAAAAAAATAGATTTTAGCGCTTGTTGTTCGATTTCTTGATATGCGTCGTTTTTTTGGGGAAAATCTTTGGGTTTCTGAGGAATTTTGGGGTTGGGTTTGGTGTTTGAGTGGTTTGTTGCCGTGTGGGATTTTTTTAGTTGAATTGTGAGCTTCCTGATGTTGTGGCGATGGTGATGTTAGTGCTAACTGCTAAGAAAATATTTTAAAAAAAGGCTAGTGCTAACTGCTAAGAAAATATTTTTAAAAAAGGCTAATTTTTTTGAGTTTTAATTTGGGAATTTTCTGTTAGCTTTTTAGGTGGAATTTCTTTTTCTTTTTCCTATTTCCTTCCGAATAGTCTAATGCTTTGCATTATGAACTTGCGATCTGTAATATGCAGTTTCCGGAAAAACATAACAGATAAAAGAATTCAATTATGCAAATGTTGCTTTGTGAATTCGGAATATCATAATCATTTTCCCTGCCAATTCGGAACTTAAAGCGATCAGGTGAAGCTGTTTCTAATTGTTATCTGGGAATATTGTTTGTGGAGACTAAGATTTTCAATCACGATTTTAAAAATTTTCATGTGCGATCAGATTGAAGGAAAAAGTTTCACAGAAAAGCAAGATTTTAAAGTTATACTGAAACTTTAATTGTCTTTGTTCGTTAATAGGTATAAACAAATTGAAATTTAGGTCCAGGTAACGAATAACGTCTTGATTTAAATTGCCATAGGAAGGTGCTTTATTTGGCAGTTTATGAAACTTGCTAATACAATATTAGAACTTTAGTTCAAGATAGAGATTTCTCTCTTGCCTAATAGTGGGACATCCAATTTTTTACTTATGTTGAAATTGATTAAAAGATCAATCTCTAATTTATAATTAATAGATACTGAGTTTATTAGCGTTTATCTCTACCACTGTGCCCTCGAAAGCCAACGCTAGTAAGAAAATTTTTCCTGTAACATTAATAAACGAAGGAAAAACTGATTAAGTTGAGTACCTTTTTAGACACTTGATCATATGGATTTGCAATTATTTGATTTATATTTTGTTTTATGGGTAGGAAGCATAAAAAAATGACCTTTTAAGGAAATCTGATGACAAATAATAGTTAAGTTGGTAAATTAAAACTCCATGTACAAACCACTATTAACTGTTGACATTTCGAAAACCAAATTGGTAATAATCCTTTTGCTGTTTCTGTAATCCCTTACTGTTAGAGTTTATCACTTACGCACTTTTCTTTCATTTATGTGTTGCCTCAGAAGTATAATCGGTGACAAGATGGTTGCGCAGGGCTTTACTGTGGATTTGAATAAACCACTTGTCTTTCAGGTAATATCTCATTGAGAACCATTTGTGGCATTCCTATGAGCTGAATATGTTGTGAGCACTTTGATGGATTTCGGTTTCTTTGTTTTTTTGTTTTTTTGGATTAGAAACAAAACTTTATGAATTGGAAAAAAAGAAGAAGAAGCATTCGATACATAAATAGAGATGAGGTATCCTGCAAAGATAAAATAAAATAAAATAAAATAAAAGAAGAAGAAGAAGAAGAATAAATGATAAAAGTAAAGCAATATCTAGCATGCGCCATTATAGAGAACTTCTATCCGTATGAGCTGAAAAACCAGGTAACCATTGAATACTTTAGAAGACTTGCCAAAAAGAAGTTATTAAATAATTGTTCCAGATATATTTACACTTCACATCTACATCCATTTAGATACCTGCAGTTGAGAAATACTTTGAAGTCTACAAATACAGATGGTCTGATATTGAATTCTGATTCCTTCTCCCAATTATTAATATTGATGTGGATTGAAAAGAATGGCAGCATTATCAGATTGTTGGGGATGCTCAGCTCATATTGATTTTGGCTTTGAAGTTAATTTTAGTATTCCACCAATTCTTAGAAGATATATATATATATTTTTTTTTTTCCTTTTGCTGCTTCTAGAGGAACCTTACATTGGCAATTTTCTCCTTACATTTACTTTTTCTTTTTCCTTTTTTATTTGAGCTTTATAATTTCCTTTACTACATATAGGGAATGGTTTTCTCCATCTTGTTCTATATCTTTATATGCTCCGCTAGTATAGTCCCAGATTTAATCTATCAACCTAATCAAAGCTAGTTTAAGTGCTCGTAACTGTATTGATGGTCACAGTTAATTTTATTGTTTATTTTAAGTTTGGACAATCTTTCACAGGTTGGTCATCTTGGAGAAGGTTACCAGGATTGGGTACATCAGCCTATTCCTGGCAAAGAAAGCCCTCGGTTTTTTGAAAGTGATTTTTGGGAGGTACATCATCTTTCTTTGTACATAACAGTCAAACTTCATTCTGTCTGCAGTGCATTTTACTAAGTATTAATTTTAAATATGCTTTCTTCAAGAATACATGGTGATATAGCTTCATTTCTGATGTACTGCTTCTTGAATTATAGTTCTTGACTCGCACTGCCTGGTGGGTAATTCCCATCATTTGGCTGCCAGTTGTGTGCTGGTCCATTTCCAAGTCTGTAAAAATGGGTCATACACATCCACAGATAGCTCTGTTGGTTGCGTTTGGTATTTTAATCTGGACGTTTATTGAATACACACTGCACCGTTTCCTTTTCCATATCAAAACAAAGAGCTATTGGTTAGTCTCTCTCTCTTATTTACACAATTTATTTGCTGTATGTTCTTTCTCTTCTTTAATGGTGTATTGATTTGGTTGATAATGCATTAGGGGAAACACCATGCATTATCTTCTTCATGGCTGCCATCATAAACACCCTATGGATGGCTTGCGTCTTGTTTTTCCTCCTGCTGCAACAGCTATTCTGTTAATACCAGTATGCCTTTTATCTCTAATTCCTTCATAGTAGGAACATCATCATGCTTACTTTTGTTTAAAAGAACATTGTGGATGCTTTTTGTGACTGAAAATTATACTGATTGAGGAATTTTTTTCTGATTAGTGGAAAGCACAACTTACTATCATAGTGGATACATACCTTAAATGTAACTTGATTATCAGGATAGGCATTAAATTGTTCTGATCATATTGAATATCATAATCATTTCATAAGCTCCTATACAATTGACTTCTAAATGAATTTTAACATCAACTTTTGCAGTTCTGGAACATGGTTAAATTTATTTTCACGCCTTCTACATCTCCTGCTCTGTTTGGTGGCGGTTTATTGGGTTACGTGATGTATGATGTTACACATTACTATCTTCACCATGGTCAGCCATCAATGGTGTTACAAAGAAATCTTAAGGTATGAGTAGTAGTAGATATTTTAAATTAAATATTACTATATTTACTATGACCAAAATAAAATTGTTTTTGTCCTCGTGACAAACCATGCATTGTATAGTAATTTGGAAAGTCAGTCTTACATATCTCTCTTATCTTTTTTGAATGCCCCCTTTCCTTTGACCATTTAAACATATCTAGACAGTGCTGACTCACATAATTGTTGCTCTGTTTTCCGCAGAGGTATCATTTGAATCATCACTTCCGAATTCAAACTAAAGGCTTTGGAATAACTTCATCTTTGTGGGATAGGGTGTTTGGAACACTTCCTCAAACAAAAGCTGCTAGTAAAATCTCATAGATTAGTTGCAAGGTTTGCATCTTTAATTGGTTATGACAATAGTTAGTTTGGGGGAGTTTGAGTATATTATTCTTGGTGAACATTCATTTTTTCTTCTGTGTTCTCTCGTTAGGTGATAGTATGTATGTTTAAATGATTTATTTAACGGTTGTCATGTGGCTAGTATCAATTTTTTGGTGCACTTTTCCTAGAAAAAAAAAATTATGTATAAATTTAATGGATGCACTCAATAATCTGTTTTATGGAGTAGAAGTATTCTAGTTGGTTTCTTGTACAATGGTGATTCGTATGGTTTATCAGGGTAATGAGTGTCATCAAATATATCATCATATAATTTATAAAAAATAATAAGGTGATCAACGTGTACATATACTTTCTACCTAATTTCATTCAAATTAGTCAAATGAATTGTTTGTTTATGACAAGTTTCACACCTTGTGTTGTTACTTTGATGAAGATGAGATAAAGCAAAATCAGGATGCGAGAGGGATAATCTTTAATTTTATAAAATAGACAGGCTTGCAAAGTGTAAAATGTTGATTTGTAATTTACCCTTGTCAATTTAGTGATGTTATCATAAAAAAAAATACGTGCATTCTGCGTAAGAAGTTTCGTGCGTCCAATTAGTTGTCGCATTCTCTACAGAAAATCTAGAAATTAGTCATTAAGTTCAGACTTTGTTTAGCATAGTTTTTGAGAAGCTGCTCTTGGCTTTAAAAGTTCAAAATTGATTTTGAAAATATTTAGATAATTTTTTTAAAACACTTTAATCTTGCAGAAGCTCTTATAACAAAAACTAATGAATGATAGCCTTTCAAGAAGCATTTCTGTAGAAACATATAAAAAGCAAAAGCAAAAAAAGTGTCTTAGGCTTTGTTTGGCTAGTTTTTAATTTTGCTTTTTCAGATTGTTTTTTAGAAAAAGATATTTTTTAGTGACTTTGATTAAAAACTTGCAAAAAAATTATTTTTGACTATTTCGAAGCTGTGCTAAACAGTGGCTACAATGGAAATCCCTAGTCATATGCATTTTTTGTAATTTCTTTTTAATGAAACTATTAATCATTATGGATTGTGGTTACTAAAAAGAATATTTAACACTATTTTAGTGCTTGAGCCATGAACTGCCAAGGTTTACGGCTGAAATAAATTCTTGACCAAATTTTTTAATAGACAAATTATTAACTATCGTTAGTGTCAAAAGTCAATTTTGGCTATCTTTTTTTCCTTTTTTTTGGAAGGAAATTGAATCTTCAGTTTGATTGGCCTATGTTAGTTCTAGATTACATAATTTTCCAGTAAATATAATCTGGGGAATACCTTGGAGTGAAAACGCATGGAACAACAAATAATCTTTGAAGCAAAAAAAAAATCTCGCAATTTAAATCCAAAAACGAACAAAAAAACAAAACAAATAATGTAGCAAAAATAATGACATAATATTAGAGAGTGAATGAGACAGGTCTCTGTTGATAGGGTCATGAAGGGCAGTGAGGAAAAGCCAAGCAAACAGATGGCAGCAAGGTCGGTCTCATCCATTTATTGTGATAATAAAAGTATGGTTGAGGCATTAAGACGGAGATGCCTCCTCCTATAAGGGGTATCGGATTTTTCCATGTCAGAAGATAGATTTTTTGTTATTATTATTATTATAGCTTTTTTTTTTTTTGTTTTTTTTTTTTGGTGAATTTTTTTTTTTTTTTTTTGGTAATAAAAGTTCCTATTAAGCAAAAAAAGTCTTTAAAAAAGGGATTAGATTTGGAAGCTTCCCATAAAATTTGAAGCATAAATATCTTTGAAATTTTTGGGAAGGCTATCCAAATTAAAAGAAGAAAATAAAATATTACAATGGGAGGCAAGAGCCTTTTTAGCAATAAAATCAGCAAAACGGTTAGTATGTTTTGCTTCCCAGACTAGCTCCCATCATTTGGAGAAAAGAACATTACGAATGCATAAAATTAGTTCTCTAAAGTACTAGCCGAGAGGTTCTTGAGTAGATTTATTCCCATTGACTACTGCCAAGGCATCGGAGGAAAAGCAGAGGTTTCTCCACGGTTTGCCAGCAGCAAAAGAATAAGCTCATTCAATAGCTCTCAATTCAGCTACCCACGCTGAGGGCATCTGAGCTAACTTAGTACAAGCAACAACCAAAACACCATCATCATCGTGCACCACCAATGCCAAAGTAGCATTCCCATCCACATAAGCATCATTAACATTAACTTTCCACCATCCATGCTTAGGAGGATTCCACTCCATTTTCCTCTTGGGGATCAGTGGGGTATAGGATTGAACATTATCTCCAATAAATTCAGAGACAGCCATATCAAGTTTGAAACCAACATCCTTATTTGATATCTTACCTTCGAACAAAAGCTTGTTTTGAAATCTACAAAACCAGTAAAATAAAGAAACCATGAAGATAGTGAATTCATCTTTTTCCATCTTGCTACCACACAATGACTGGCTGGGGTTGAGGCACATCTCAACTAACTCCAATATATTTGTAGCCGGCCATGCTTCACTCCTACCTCCCCATTTGCTAGAGAAAACCAAAGCCTTCAAACCATGGCAATCTTTAAACAAATGGAAGTTGCTTTCCACCCTTTTTACCACAAACCACACATTTCACACTTATTCTGGTTATCCTTTGATTCAATATTTCATTTGTGGGAAAAGCATTTGCCGCAAAACGCCAGAGGAACAACTTTAACCGTTGATGAAGTTGAGATTTCCAGATTGCCTCCCACACCTTTGGTTCCACATCCATCGACTGAAAATTCAGCATGTAGCAGTTGCTAACCGAGAAATCTCATGTTTTATTGCCACACCACAACAATTTGTCTTCTTGGTCAGATATAGGTCATCTGCAGTTAATAATAGCTATTGCCGACTCTTCATTTAAAAGTATTTCGGATCAAATTAGTATCCCATCCAGCACCATCCACCCGGCATAGATCAATGACATTGTTCAGTCTACCCAAGTCAATCCCCTCTTTAGCAGAGGGTATCATTCCTTGCACCTCCATGAGCCATGGGTCTCTCCAAATATTAACTTTCAGCCCATTTCCCACCTTGAAACAAGCCCTCCTCAACAAAATATGCCTAGTACTAAGAATGCCTTGCCATCCCAAGGAGGCTCGCTTTGCTTTACCAATCTCGAAAAAAGATTTTCCCTTCATATACTTAGCTCTCAAAATTCTGCACCAATGACTCTCGTCTCTCACCGCCACTTTCCATCTTAGCTTTGCAAGCAAAGCTGAATTTAGATCTTTAAACAACCGAAAACCAAGGCCCCCAGAATTTTTTGGACTACAAATGTCTTTCCAAGACTTTAAAGCAAAGAAGCCTTTGGCCCTAAGCTTTTGGCCCCACCAAAATTTTCTCACCAAAGCGTCAAGATCATTACAAATGCCCGATGGTATCCGAAATGTTGACATAGTGTAAACGAGAATTGCTTGAATCACCGACGAGATAAGAGTAGCTTTCCCTGCTTTTGAAAGCAAATTTCGGCTCCATCTCTCCAATCTTTGATTCACTCTGTCCCTTAACACTTTAAAGTCCTTTGTCTTGCTCTTACACATCAGCAAAGAATTTCCAAGATACAAAGAATCTTTGGGCATTTCCTTAAAACCAAAAATCCCTTTAATAGCCAACCAATCAGCTATACTAGTACTTTTTGAGAAAAGAATGCTAGATTTTTCCACATTCGCCTCATGTCCAGACCATCCAAAATATTTCTCTAAACAATTGTGGACCACTTGAGCCTCTTGCTCACTAGCTCAGCACATTAACAGGAGGTCGTCTGCATACATGAGATGGAAGATCGCAAATGCATTTCGGCTGATCTTAATTCCATGCATCTGACCTTCATCTTTGCCTTTCATCAAGAGTCTCAAGAGGAATTTAGCCTCATGATAAAAAGAAAATGAGAGAGAAGGTCACCTTGTCTTAGACCCCGACTGGGCGAGAAGGAGTCTGTAACTCCACCATTAAGAAGAATATAAAATTGAACCACACACAAGCAACTCCTTATAAGTTGCTGCACATCTGCTGAAAAACCCCATTCCTTCAAAGCCTTTTATCACAAAATCCCATTCCAACCTATCATAGGCATTTTTCATATCCACCTTTAGCATCATTAAACCTTTTCTCCCTTTGTGGTGTTTGATTTTGTGAACAACTTCGTGTGCCATTATAGAGTTTTTAGCAATCCAACGTCCCTCCACAAAAGCTCCTTGATTAGAAGAAATAATTTTCCCCATAAGCTTCTTCATCCTCTCCGTAAAAAAATTGGAAGTAATTTTGTAGGAAAAATTACAAAGGCTTATGGGTCTAAAATGGTTGAAGAGTGAAGGCTGCTTTGTTTTAGGAATAAAGACTAAGAAAGTTTTATTAATACTGTGAGACACCTTCTTCAGTCTAAAGTATTCTTGAATAAAACGGACCACCCAAGTCCTAACCGTATTCCAGTAGCTTCGGAAAAACAGCCCTGGAAATCCATCCAAACCCAGACTCTTCAAGGGATGAAACTTATCGATGCATTCCTTAATTTCCTCTTCATGGGGAATGTGCAGATGGTTGGAATGAAAAAGATCCTAAAATTTGGTGGTAAAGTAGTCAATAATACATTCTCTGTCACTAATCCAGTTTCCCTAATCCTTTATCATCGTAATCTTATTCCTTCTTCACCTAACTATTAGGCTCACATGGAAGAACTTCGAGTTCTTATCTCCTTCTTTTAGCCAAAGTTCCCGAGACTTTTGAAGAAGAATCGACTCCATTCTATCTCTTTGAATGCAAAGGTAACATAGCACCTGATCTTTTCTATCAACATCTGTCATCAGAATGTTACACAGCTCCGCCAATTTATTTTCAAGAGATTTAATTTTAGTATTAGTGAATCCGAAATGCTCTTTATTCCATTTCCTAAGAGCCTTTGAAGTGTTGACAGGACTCCTCCGGAATTGATGGCTCTCCATACCATCCTTCAAATCCTCATCCCAAGCCTTTTCAACCACCCTGAAGCTAGAAGTATTCGTGGTCCAAGCTTTAATGAATCAGAACGGTCTTTAGCTAAAGTGCTCTTGACCCTCCATCCGAAGCATAATCGGGCAATGGTCTGAGCACTCAGCCGGTATATGTTCCACCGCAGCCTTTGGGAACTGTACAATCCATTGTTGGTCAGCAATAACTCTGTCCAACATTTCTCTAATGCAAGCCAAACCACCCCGACCATTACTCCAAGTAAATCTCGAGCCAGAAAATCCCAAGTCAATGCCTCCAGAATCGATAAGAAAATATTTTAAGAACAAATGTTTCTTCCAAACTAGTCTCTTGCCAAGTTTCTCCTGATCTTCAACCACCTCATTAAGGTCCCCTATGATCATCCATGGCCCTCTAAGATTAAAAATCGTCTTTTCAATTGTCTCCCAAAATTCCCTTTTCTCACCCTCGTAGGGGTACCATGGCAAACAATAAGATTACATGAAAAATTCCCTTCAGAATTCCTAACCACCCCTTTAATAATTCTATATGAATGCTAAAAGCATTCAATAACCATCTCCTTAGTCCACATTAAAACAAGATCACCCATTGCTCCCCGAGCTTCAACAATGAAAAAGTTGGTATAATTCAGAGCCTTACAAATTTTTTCCATCCTCCTAAAATAACATTTTGTCTCCATCAGAAAAATACAATCTGGTTTCAAATTCCTAATTATCCTTTTCAAGTAGTTAAGAGAATCAGGGTGACCTAGACCCCTACAATTCCATGAGAAAAAATTCATAGATGAGGGTGGGGCATGTTGGGGCCCGCCTCCTCGACCTCCTGAAAATCCAACAGTCTTCTAGTTGGGTGTCCTTGATCATCTTCTCTGTTTGATCCTAACGTCTCTCCCATTCTTCAAGCCTCTTTTTTTCACGACCAACTGGTTCTATTGCTTTCATGTTTCTTTTCCTCTATCTAGTTTTTCCCTTTTCGTTTTGTATCTTTGCTTCGCAGGCTGTATCTTGAACTAATGGTTTTTTGCGTGGTGACACTTTCGGAGGTAAAACAGTTTTGAAAAGGGATACTTTCATTCTCAGGCTCATTAAAGTTGTTGGGCCTCCTCTCCTCTTCAATTGTTAATTGGCCCAATTGGTACTGGGCTATGTCTTTAGAAGAACCCTCTAAGAAATTTTGGGCCGGCCTTTTACCATTGATCTTAGTAGTTGGCCTATCCATGATTTCACCTAAAGTCGGGCTAGACTTTGCAGGACCCAGGCCCAGAGCACTTGGGCCCACTTCCCTTTTCTCAGCAATATTGACTTCCACAATGTTCTGTATAATACGTGTAGCCCATACAGAGATCTCATTAGGGTTCATGTTATCTCTTTTTATGCGTTTCAGGACTTCCTCCTACATCACCTCTAAATTTCCCCAGTCCTGTCCTCTCAGTGTGAGATTTAGAGACTCCAGCTCACCACTTTTCTCTAGCTCATTTTAAAAAACCATAGCATCGTCCTTTGACCTCTGGTTGCTAAGCTTCAGAAGTGACCACTCTCTGTTCAAAAAATAATCCTGCAATTTCTCGATCAGCTCACATGCCTCAGGCCCCGGGCCTTCGTTCTCTTTCGGTTCTCCTGGAATTGGCGGATCTAAGGTTCGACTGAAGGTCGACTGTGGGTCAACAAAGCTAAGGCTTCCGCTATTTTCCGATCTAGTCAAGGGACCGTATAGTCTGGCCATGATGCCGTTAGCCGACGTTATAGTCACCGGATCTCCAAGTGAGCATATGCTGGTCACATGGCTCACAACTCCACATTTATAACAAAAGTCGGAGAACCTCTCATATTTAAACTAGATCCAAGAATCTTCACTCCCCCTTTTTTGGAAGAAGCCAGCAGGTAGAGGATCTTCAACAGCAACGTCCACCCTTATTCGAAGGTATCTTTGGCTTACCACACACCTACGGTTAATGGAGTTCTGATGCAAAATACCGATTTGACTTCCAATACTTCATGTTGTTTCTTCGTGCAGGAAAATGGGCGGTAGCCCGTGTATCTGAATATGGAAGGTAGCCTTCTCTAAAGATATATCATAAATGACCCTATCCTCCGGCCACTCCTTGAGGATCAGCAACGCTCCATTAAATGACCAAGGTCTGCTTCTATAAATGTGCTCCTTGTCTTTGTTATTTCCAAAATTGAATTTAAAAGTGTTATCTGCTATTATGTCAATTTGGACCCTAGCTTGAAGTTTCCTAGTTTTTTGCACTATCTCTGAGATTGTAAATCTTCTGAAGATTCTTGTTATGAGAATTTTCCCAACTAAAACCTTTTCTGGGATTGTTTCTTCTGTCTGAAATTTTGGTTGAAGAGATAAATTGTTGGGGGCATCTTGTATTGATAAAGCCATGTCGTGTTTTTGCTCCAATAGGTTCGAACAAACAACCTCCACCTTGCACAGAAGGAGTATTGATGAAGGACGAACAAGGACTTTCAGCCTCGGAGAGCACTAACGCTTTGGATGTTTTTCATTCTAAAAATATTACAGAGCACTATTATTATTATAGCATCGTTAGTAAAATATGAGAGAGAAAAATACGTTTATAATTCGTACGAGTTATTATTTATTCATTTTAACAAAAAAATATACTATAAATTCGAAAAAAAAAATACAGAAATGACAAATTTATAAATTTGGTTGACTAAAAATACTGTTATTCTTTAAAATAAATTAGTTTTTAAATACATAACGAAAAAAATTGATCAATTAGACGTTATATATATAATAAGTGGTTGATGAAGATCATTATCAATTTGACAATAATCACAATATATTGCAATATTCTTTTTCCGATGGCCCATATATATTATAAACGAAATCCTTCAATAGACTTTGTGTTCTCTATATATCAATTAAAATCTTTTTAACCGACAAAAAAAAAAATCTGATATTGAAAGAAAGCTTTCCAACTGCAAAGAGCAACAAAAATTGAGAGAGAAACAGAGTAATAAAGCAACAATGACGATATGGTGAAAGTTCCAAAACTGGTGTTCCCAGATGAGCAGTGCACATGCAATGACGAAATCAAAACTGACCCAAAAAGAAAGAAGTTCAACAGTTGGAGGCAAAAAAGAAGATAAAGAAAATAAATAGATTTTTTTACAGGTATAATTAAAATTGATACAGAAAATGAATATTTTTTTAAAAATACATAAATATGCATATGATTTTTTAATTTACTAAGTAAGGATTATGAGGATAAGGTTGGGTTTTCTTTATTTGTTTAGATAACCATAATCGTTGAAGCCTGTGGAATTAATAGATGTGTGTGTGTGTGTGTGTGCGCGTGCGTTTTTTTTTTCGTTTTTTAATTGGGAAGGGGAAGATGCTATGCTTCAAGTATGAATAAAGACGTTGGTGCTTTATTTGACCATCACGAGCTAAAAAAGTGGGTAAAAAAAATAAAATTGAGAGGACAGTTTTGAAGAAAAAAGAAATTGATCACATTTCCTTATCAAATGATTTATTTATTGTGTTTGGTTGTCAAGTATTTTAAAGATAGAAACACCCAAAAAAAAAAGTATTTTAAAGATAGAAACAGCTTTTTTTTTTTTTTTTTTAGATATTCATCATCTAAAATAACTCAAAGGCGTCAAGGAATAGAGAAGAAACTTATATGAAAGGATGGTACAGGTTAGCTGCTACCATGTCAAATGATTTTAATACCAAATGTAATAATTTTATTATAGTTTAATTGTATATGTTATGACTTGTCATGTCATTTTTTATTGATCAACTCACTATTTTAGATTTGATTATTATTTTTTTAAAACGTTTGCAGAATAATATATAATAATTAAATAAAAATAACATAGCAAATTAGAAAGTTTTTAACATTTGGTATTAAATCATTTAAAGACACGAGTTTTTCACACAGGAATGATGTTTGATTCCCAAGAATCAAGTTGGGTTGCCATCCATTGGGATATTATTTAAGACAAAAACATTATAGAACTGATGTATTGTAACTATTCAATTAATCATATGGAATCTTCAACATTAATTTTGTAGGGAAAAATGGGTTCACCTCCCCTGATCTATTGCTTAAATACACAGACACCCCCATCTTAGAATCTCGTTTTTTTTTTTTTTTTTGGTGAATCATCTTAGAATCTCGTTATACACCTCCTCTGCACAATGCATACATCCTAAAAGTTAATTTTTTTTTATCCATCTTAACTTGTGAAATTTCATTTTTACCCCTAAGAGATAAAAAAATAAAATAAACTATTCATTTAATATAAAAACTTCACCTTATTTACAATTTACCCTATAACTTTTGAGATATGTAAAAATTGACTGTTACATTTTTATTAACTTTAAATATTGATAAATATTTTTTATAATCATTAACTGTTAAATAATGTAATTATATCTTTCAATTCTCTTACATGTGCAATGCCAACCAAGATAATTTTTATTTTATTGCTTTATCTTTATATCTCTAAAGTATTTGAAAAAAAAAAAAAAAAAAAAAATTGAAAAGGAAAGAGCATATAATTTTAGTGATTGAAAAATCAGTAAAAAATTTAAAAATTTTATTTTGTAGAAACGATTTTATAAAAAAGTAACTATCCATGCATTATTATATTTTTTTTATAATTGTCAGACTCAAAAATCAATTTTATAAGACAATTTTTTTTATTTTCTTTTGATTTTTTAATTTTTAAAATCATATGCTCTTTCCCTTTTTGATTTTCCTTTGTTTGTAAAACCTTTAGAGAGAGAACCTTTAGAGAGAAAAAGAAAAAGATGGAATGAGAAAGACGAAAACTATCTAAGTCGGGATTGCAGATAAGAGGCACGTGAAAAAAAAAATGACATTAACAGTTAATAACAGTAAATGATACTATAATAACAGTTAGAGTAAATAGAGAACATGACCGTTATTTTTAAAAATTAAAAAAAAAATTATCACACTTTAAAAATCAAGGAGAACCGGTGTAAATAAGCCTAAGAACTATATTCTTAAAACAATTGGAATAATTGATTTAATGTTTTTTAAACATGATTAATTGATTAAGAATTCGATAAATTGTTATTAATTGCATGCTACATTTTTTCATAAAATGGTTTATAATTTCAAATATTTCTTACATAATAAATATTCTTTTATACAATATATAAATATTTTATAGCCAAAAAAGTTTATCATATATTTTTTTATCGAATTTGGTAATAATTAAAAAAAATTATTTATGGTTATCTTAATCAATAATTTGATCATTATCCCTGTAATAAACACGTTGAATTGTTTTATAAAACTTCAATCTGGCACATTCCTCGTTATTGTACGTAGATTATTTGTAACTACTTCTCCAAAATAGATAACACCCAATAACCTTCAATGAACATTCACATGGAGCATCGTGGAAAAAAAAAAAAAAAGCCTCAAATTTTCTTTTCATGGCTATACCTATACATTGTACTATATACATATATATATATATATATGTATATATATATATAATCGACATTTTGGGCAAGTTTTGGGAAAATGGGTCAATTGTTTCAAACTTGGGAGGCTGGTGTGCAATTGTATATTATGCTGAATGATATGATGTAAAACCAGGGTAATTTGTGGTAATTAATATCATGCTTACCAATATCTTATATCTAATAAAGGAGAGAAGGGGGTTTCCTTTTTTTTTTTATTTTTTAATATTTAAATGGATAGGGAAAACGACGTCGTTTTTATGCTAGGGATTTCTATCTTCTTGCTGGACTATTCGACGTTTTCTGTCAGAGACAAATCTCGATTCAAAGGTGAAAGCTGAAACGTCGGATCCCACAAGCCACCGATTCGTAGTGAAACCAGTGCAATTCGACGCTCAATCACATTGGCGGTGAGTTTGCAGACGATGATGAAGGCTTAGACGACAATGATTTCATACTTTCAAAGAGGAAGATGCTTTGCCGAATCCGATCTCTTGCTGAAGATGATTTTCTGCTAAGATCCGAAATATCCAGATTTCCTGCGATCGAAGAGAAATCCTAACGCAATCGGCGATATCTGAAGGTGTGATGTGGTGAGTTATTTATTTATTGATTTATTTCTTCATAATAGTTGAGTCGGTTTGGGTTGTTGGAGCCTTCAGTTTATCGAGTCTCATCCATTGGGAAGTCAGGTTGTCATGAATGAATTTTTTTTTTATTTCTTTTTATTTTTGATGGTTTTTCAATCTGTGATTGTTATTGGGTATGTGTTTCTGTTATTCCTTCTTTTTTTTTTTTTTTTTTTT